>JNDP01001357.1:0-112861 GCA_000696975.1 Apophysomyces trapeziformis B9324
AATTACCGGCTTAGCCCTTGGGCATCATGAAAAGAGGGATGTTTGCTGGCTACTGGTCTCGGCGCTTTGTGCCTCGCTTTCTTTTTCAGAGAGTGAAAATTAAACAGCGTGTGTAAGTGTCTCACTAAGAACTTAGCCCAAGAGTTGGTGGCCTAACTACAGCACGTTTATGACAGTGTGAGGCAAGTACCCTTCGTGTAACGTACACCTCAAATTCATAGCAACTCCATAGAAGGCCTCGCTCTCTCAGCTCAGCATTGAATCGTTGCCATCCAATCAATCACTGTTTTTCCTCCAATCAAACTTTGAGAACCTTATTTTTCCATCCAATCAAACCTTCAAATTCCCATTTTTTCACCCAACCAAAATGCCGAAATTTGAGGAGTTTCAAACTTAGGAGTGTAATAGCATCTTTTCATATATTGAATGAATCCGTAGAATAAAACAGAATTAATACATCTCCTGCGGTAAATCTAATATGTCTCGGTTCTTTTTGAATGGAAATATGATGTTGAAACAAAAGAAAAAAATGGATAATGTAAAAACAGAAAAAATAAGCGAAACAATATATGGGTGAATGATTTTACTCTAACATCTCGTCGTCTTCTGCACCGTCAAGATCAACTTTCCTCCTCTTATTAACCCTTCCGCTAATATTTTCTTCCTTGGCGAAGTGCTTTCCTGTCTTTTGCCGGAGAGCCTCTACACCATCATCCTCCTGGGCCCACTCAAGCACAAGATGACGCCCGTACAAGTGGATATTACCCATACTTTCGTACACATTCTTGGCTTCCTGCTTGGTCATGAAATCCAAAAAGGCAAAACCGCGATGGCCACCGTTGAACTTTTTAGGCAATCGCAAGGACTTCAATTGACCGTAAGTGCTAGCGTTTGTAGTAAATAGAAACAGTCAATATAAAAAACAACCCCTGACCAAATGCATTACCTAAATAGTTCGCGCAAGTCCTTAGCAGTCGCTTCAAATGGCACGTTTCGCACCACCAACTTTGTGGTATCCGCTTCTGTTGCAGATTTCTTCTTATTGTCCGCACCCTTGTTCGAGAATTTAATACTAAGGGCGTGACCATCAAGATTGTAACCCTACGAGATAGGTCGATCATTATAAATAAATCCTAGTAAACTAGTCCAACCAAGAAATAACGAACCTGCATGGCCTTCAATGCCTTGTTTGCGTTATCGACGCTATTGAACTCAACAAAACCGTATCCCATGCTAATCTTCTTGTTGGGATTTTTCGAATCAGGTCTAACGTTGATACGGGACGATCGGTATCCTTCGAGCGATGAAAACACATCCCGTAAGCCTTTTGGTGTAGTCGAGAAGTTGAGATTTTTGACGAACAAAGTGGCAACATCAGCATCGTGATCATTGATATCGGTATTCTCGATAATATCGGCAGCTGACACCACGGCTTTTACTTGTTCTTCAGGCTTCTTCTTAATAGAAGCCGAATCCACTTTGTCTCTAAATATACCACTAGGTGCTTTCTCAAGGTATATCAACGTATCCTTAAATCGTCGATAAGCTAACGCCTTGAACGCATTACGAGCCTCTGTAGGTTCCATGAACTCGACAACAGCTATTGTTTTTGCAGGAGGAATCAAAACCTGAGAGATGTTTTAGAATATGCTTCGTTTTTCCAGTGAATAGATTTACCCTGCCAAGATCGCCATATTTTCCGAATAAGTCTCGTAATTCTTCCTCGGAAGTACCGTAAGGAAAGTTCTTTACCAATATCACGGTTTCACTTCTCGCCTTCTTTCCAAACGTATCCAGGACTATACCATGCTTCTCGAAAAATTCCTTCGTTTCAGTGATGATCTGCGTCTCAGCCAAAGCAAGTCGCACAGCCATGTTATCTGCTTCAGCGTTCAGCACATCTGATTTCGCCACACCCAATCGATCAGCGATCGATTCCGCGATAGCATCGCTCTGTTGCATCAGTTATTTAAATGCATCCTATGTTTAAATATGAATCACTTACACTCATATAAAGCGAGTTCCAGTTAAAATCATTGCCAGCCAAATTCTTCCTCTTCTTTTCCTTTTCTTTCTTAACACTACTGAGCTTGGTACCATTCGGTCCAAACAATTCCTCTTCTTTCGTTGGTGGTTTTTCCTTTGCTGGCAGGATGTGTAACAGTCGACCTTGGAAAGTCTTCATGTCCAAATCCTCGTAAGCCCTAATTGCATGTTCTGGGAGAAGATAGAGAATATAGGCATATCCTTTCGATTGCTTGGTATCTCGAGAGATTGGCATATGAACCTACAAATGGAAATATCTCCCTTAGATACTGGATATGCGCCCCTCATTTTGCCATACCTCAGATAAGGTACCATATTTGGAAAATAAGTTTCGCAGATCATTTTCAGTACAAAAGTATGACAGATTTCGCACAAACAAACGCCCAGTATCCTCAATCAACTCTCTGGTGTTGGCTGGCTTGTTGGACTCATTCTCAGATTCCTCTTTCTGTAAAGCTGTTTTCTTCATAGAGCGCTCAAGACCATCTTCATGATTTTCCTGTAATTCTGCATCGTCCATATCAACGTCCTCGGTTGTATTGACTGTAACCTTCTTTGCCGGAAGATCCTCGTACAAGTCGTCGTCTGAATCCGCTAAAGACGCAATGACAGCTTCGGTAGACTCATTTCCTTGCGTTTGGCCGGAAATCTCGGATGGGGCTGTGTCGTCGTTGGCCCATGTCTTGCTCTTTGATCGAGAGCCCATAACATCCAAAAATTCCTTCAACTTTGGATCGTTCTCGACTGCCTTTAGCTTGTTGATATGTTCATCCTTTTTTCGTTGTTGTTCCTTATATGCATCCGTTTCTTCAACTGCAAATTCCTGTTTCTTCTTCTCCGGTCCGACCAATTTTTCATGGGCGGACGAACCTTCTGAATATTTACTCCAGGGACGAGGTAAAGAACTGTCACCATACTAAGAAAAGGATCAATATGTTTTTTTACTCTTGATCTAAGTGTTCTTACCGGGATCGCCTTCTCAACAATAATTCGAGACATGTTAATGAAGGTTTTGTTAAAATGCTTCATTGCCGCATCAGCTGCTTCTTCCGTCCTGTAGCCAACAAAACCAAACTTACGGGAAACACCCGCACTAAAGTAAAACAGATAAGTACCCCAGGACTACAATCGACAAGTTAACATACGCCGTCCTCATGAGTTTTGCATCGGTCACTTCGCCTTGCTTTGCAAAATGTTCCCGTAAAGCCTCTTCCGTTAGGTACTTTGGTAAATTCTTGACAATCAAACGAGACCTAGTTAGAATTTCACAATGCGATTAAATGGCTGACGGTATTTATTAATACATGACATACATGGTGCTGGACAAAGATCAGGTCTGAAAAAAAAAGGCATAATTTTTTTTCTGTGGCGGGGTTTTTGTTCGGACACGACCTTTAGCAGTCGTATATGTTGTTCGTGCACCTAAAATTGCTACAGTATGCTGGATACTATCTTGCGTGCAACAAACTATCGGCTAGGACGCACATTGTTCAAAAATGTTAACATTAATGATTTTAATATTGTCTTTTTTTTATACTGATATACAAAGGATGTGAAAGCCGCGAAAACAGGTCGTATTAATGAGGTTATGCGTTGTTGACGGTCTTCATGAATTTAATAAGTGTCTGATCAAACTGATCGGATCGAATTGGCATTTCAGGCGTATGGAATGGGTTCTTCATCACAAAATCGCTATACCAGTCGTAGATCTTTTTCATATAAGGGTCCACACTGGTTTGTTGAGGATCAGTGATTAGCAAAAACTTGGTCCCTGAAAGAAACGTCTTGGTCAACAGAGTCGATAAGTCATTACGTCTCATTATACCTGTCAGCGCCTGAAAGCAGAAAAGTTTAAATTTTTCTGCTTCAAGCATTTCTATGCCTGATGATCCGTAGACTGGTGACAGCTTCGATGTAATCGCATGCACACTAAAGCAACATGTTCAGCACAAAGCTTTTTATATAAAAAAAGCGACTCACCCGTGAAATGTACCGGCGAGAACTAGGTATTCATTACTTGACAGCTTTTCCAGCTGATTTGCAAAATCTTTTTGATATACAAGACCACCGGCTTTGTTGATGATGTATAATGAGTATATCATGGCTGGTTGGTTAGACGATGCAAGCGGTGAGGCTGACTGTGAATCAAGCCTCTACCACAACGGAGCTTAAATTTCGAGCAGCCCAGCCTAACCACTTGCCTTACAATACTTGGTTTTCCAAGGTAATCTGTGCCTGTTCCGAAATACTTCCCACTAACAGGGACAAGATGTACAAGTTTTTTATATTATCCCACTCTTCCAGATAAATCTGTGATACTGAGAGATAGCATATATCGAGTTCGATAAGCATGAAATTTCCATAAGCCAGGAAATAAAAGTTTTCGTTGGCTTACAATATATGTGGTTTGGGAAAAGGCGTCGCTTCACTGGAAATCCAATGCGAAGTCTTGCTTCATAAAACATTCTATTACAAGAAATCAGTAGTAGATATTGCATGGTTCCGAGCCCTGCTGTTATGTCCGATAGCCACAACTTAAGAGAGAGTTGTTCTACTGATCTTCTGAATGCTTGGCACTGTTATTACGAATTTTTGCGTTCTAACATTATAAAGCAATATCTAACATAATGCAGCGCACCTTTTAGCTCCTGGCCGTCCTAGCGACTAAAGAAACTCTATAAGCAATACGTAAGTCAACGGCTGTCAATTACCCTTACGACTGACTCAGGGTTAGCTTTCAAGCCTGTGTCTATATTGCGCAAAAATTCATAATTTTGGCTTAAGAAACCGCTGTAAATCTGATCGAGCCAATTTTTCCCGAACATGCTTTCTCGAAGAATGGGATATTAAGCTGTTTTTAGCAGAAACACATGGAAAGTGGGGTGACAGGGAGGCGATAGAGTAACGAGAGCTTTACTGACATAGAAGAAAAGGCTGGAAACATGGTAAATAATTGTTATAGTATTATTTGCTGGCTTACCATAGAATGCTTACCAAAACGAGCACCTACAAGGGAAAAATATTGGTATACTAATCCCAAACTAAAGAAATTACTGGGGCGATCACGGCCACAGCAAATCGAGTTCGCTATCCAATGTATGTTCTTACTGGTATTTACGTTTGTTTGCCGAATTGTGCTATAGTTTTTGCAGACTAGCACACTGTGGTATGAGACTATCCATTTTAATTATGTGTTCAAGCTTTCCTTCCCGAATTTTCCAAGAATCTCTTCTTTCGTGATCTTTGTAGCCTGTGCACGATCTGATCCTTGCACTTCTGTGCTCGGTCGATCTGCAAGCCTGGCAAGGCTTGCCTTCAAGGTTCTACTCTACTGTGCTTTCGCGCTTTGTGTTTCTCCCTCTCTTTACTTTTATCTGTTTGCTTTGGAAGGTTTTGAGGTCTCTTCACTAGTCACCTTTCTTTCTGCTCTTACTGCAACGTAATCAGGCTTCAAAATCATGTTTAATGCAACTTAAGCTGTATGCGACCATAATTTGCGTTTTGCGGACATATCTAGTACTTTCTGTTCGGATAGCCTTGTCCATTACAATCCTTGCAATAAAGTGCATATAGTCCGCAGTAAACCTAGGAATTCCTTTTTCCACCAGCGCGAAGTCTATTTCTACTCAGCCCAAAGTTATCCTATTCGCTGGCGCAGAAAGTTGGTTTGCTTAACTTGGCCGATTCTGCCATTTGTCTCTCTACACTCATGGCACGGCAGCAGAGGGCTCTGCCGAGCGCGTTTTCGAAATCTCAGACAAGCAATGCACGTAACAATAAGAACAAAGTACAGACTACCCTGCCATTTGACTCGGAACTTGACGACCCAACTCCTGTGCAACCTCGTACGAATATTCAGGGCAAGAAATATGTCATGGGAGGTGTCGAAGTCCATTTTCCCTTTCAAGCGTGTAAGCGAGAGCGATCCGTATGCTACGCGTTTCTTTATTAAATCAATAACTTAGATCAAGCACAGATCCAAGTCATGTCCAAGGTATGTGGGAATCACATGGCTTTAGATCTGTGACAAATACCCTGCGATAGATCATTACGGCTTTGCAAAAATCAGAAAATGCATTACTGGAGAGCCCGACAGGTAATGTCCCTGATACGATACCTATTATCATGGTTAGCTTAACGGGCTTATGGCAGGATCGGGAAAGTCTTTGGCTATCTTGTGTTCCGCGTTAGGTAAGCCACATTGAGATAAGAAAATGCCATTTTATTTACTTCCATGCGGTTTAGCTTGGAGAGAACACCAGAAGAAGAAGCATATTCAAAGCGTACAAGAAATGAAAGAGAATGAAAAGCGTGTTTGGGAGGATATGGTGCAAGCGAATGAAAATCAACAAACTCAACAAACTGAACAATCACAGCCATCCTCTATTCATACGAAAAGGGAAATAGCAGATGATGATGACTTCCAGCCTATAAAAATGCGTAAACGGCCAACACTACTTGGAACTCAACCTCGAAAGATTGAAGTGGAAGTGGATTTGGAAAAGTTACCGCCTGTGGAAGATTCTGATAAACAAAACTCTGAGCCGGCCTCCGAGGTATTCACCAAGATTCCCAGGATTTATGTGGGAAGTCGCACGTAAGAGTTGAATCCGTGAACGGAAAGGATAGATATGCTGAAAAGGATGGAATAGACACAAGCAGATTTCCCAACTGATTGCTGAGCTAAAAACGTATACAAAATATCAGCCCCGTAAGAACGCTATATCACTGTGTATTGTTGTTCCCCAAAACTTATTAGAACTTTAATAGGTATGAGTGTGCTTGGTAGCCGCGAGCAGCTTTGTGGTAAATATATGATCCTTGGAAAAAACTGGTATCGATCGTTTTGCTTGAGTAGTTCACCCAAAGGTATCCAAGGCTGATGACAAAGAAGAGCAATGGTACGTTAAATCATCGGCCTATCTGATATCTGACTACGGAAATAGCCAGTTGATGATAGAGAAAGGCACATGTGCACAATTCCATAACAAATTCAAAATCATCCAGCATCGAACTCTCCGTCCGAACAATACGAATGCCATATGGGATATTGAGGATCTTGTGCGGTTGGGGAAGTCTGTCCGAGGTAAGAGATCTTGCACGTCAATGTATGGATTTTGTTTAAAAATGGACTTGTCAAAGGCTGCTCATATTACGCTGCGCGTAAGATGGCTGAATGGGCAGACATTGTATTTTGTCCATACAACTACTTAATAGATCCAAGTAAGTACAAAGTCATTCTGCTGTACGCATAGACCACCCATGGAAAAATTTTAGAAATCAGAAACAGCATGGATATAAACTTAACAGATAACATTGTAATCTTTGATGAAGGTAACTTAAACGTTCAATTGAGTATCGATGTTTGACAATAGATATAGCACATAATATTGAAGATGCAGCACGGGGTGCTGGTTCTTATGAAGTTGCCGATTCGCAGTTAAATTTACTACAGATAGAACTACGTCAAGTGATTCTAAGCGGGTTTTTGATTGAGGAGCATCAATCCGTGGACTATGTAAGCATTCAATACATTCCATTGAATCGCCATATTCACATACTCTTTGTGAGAAGCTTGTCAACAGTATATTAGAATACATTAACGAACAAGACGATGATGCTTTTACGAAAGATGACTTTGATGTTCGAATATGCACGTAAGGCTTTTATTCTCTTTTCGCACGGAATACAGCTTATACATTTGCTAGCGTCCATGGTACCAAATTCAAGGAAAAGTTAAACGAGCTTGGAGTTACCGAAACCTCTTTTGAGACAACCTTATTGCCAGCTTACAAGGCAGTACGCGCTCATGCTGACAAGTTGGCCAGCTTAAAAGAGGAATCTCGACTTGCGGCTCCAGAAAATTCTGAGAATAATGAACATACTACCAAAACGCGTAGTGCTGTGACCAGTGCTGCACTGGCGGTTTTAGGAGGTAAATCCCACTCTCCAACGTTATTATCTTTGGCAGCTAACGTTTTTATTAGGACTCTTTATGATACTGGAATTCTTTTTCGAGAACGGGAAAGATTATGCAGCGGATTATCAAATAGCTCTCATGAAAAGAAAACATCTGCTACCTAATAACAGTAAAGATTGGTCTTATGTCGCAAGCTGTTTCTTCGTTCCTAATGAATAACTTAGATAATTGGAAGTACAAGATTGGGTTTTGGTGAGCATCGATAACGGGAAGATATCGCTCAAGCCCTAATCCTGTTGTAAATGATAGGTGTCTAAATCCTGGTGTTATTTTTCGTCAATTGTCAGACATTACACACTCGATCATTCTAACAAGCGGTACGCTTTCCCCGGTATGTTTGCTATATTGATAAGCAGAAATCTTCTAACGATTTGGTCTGCTAGTTAAACACATTTGCTTCTGAGCTCGATGCACAATTGTAAGTGGTTTTTAAAAGGAGAGGATATGGACCAAGACATAGCTAAATACTTTCCTACGCAGCAAAATACGACTAGAGGCGAACCATGTTATTGATTCATCGCAAGTATGGGTCCGCACTATTCCAAGAGGGTGAGCACTTTTGATCCGATTATGTGGTTTTCGTATAACCTTGTTATGTAGACCTAGTAATTTCTTATTTCGAGGAGTTTATGCGGAAATGGAAAAGTTTCAGTATCGCGATGAAGTTGGCAATGGTAAGATTTGGACGAGATAGGTTCCAGTGTCTCTCATGCTTGAATGGCAGCGCTGTACGATATAGCTCGCTCAATACCATTTGGTATTCTATGTTTCGTACCTTCGTACTCTGTTATGGACAAAATGATCGATCGTTGGAAGGTATTTGGTCCGAAAACACATACATGGTGATCTAACGAACGGTTAGGCAACTGGATTGTACGATAAAATCGACAAACAAAAGTATATTTTTACAGGTACAGGATGAAGATTAAGAGCACCTGGACTATATTAAACGGTGATTTTGCAGAGCCCAAGACAGCTGGGAAAAAAGCCTTTGACGCTATATTACAAACCTTCTATAATCGCATTCAAACTATTCAGGATCAAGGAACAATGGATGGACGCGATGGAGCGTTGATGCTTGCGGTATCCGTCGTACATACCGTCTTTTGTTTTCTCAGCGGACTGAATCCTTTTAATCTTCTTCAGGTATATCGTGGTAAAGCAAGCGAAGGCATCGACTTTAGCGATAACTACTGCCGTGCAGTTGTGGCGCTCAGCATTCCGTTCCCGCACGCGTAAGTCCTGCTAGTACCCTCTATGGTATGATTCACCGTATCGGATTGGTTAGGCGAAATATCCAAGTGAATCTTAAACGAGAATATAACAATCGCAAGAACAGAGAAAATCCGGTGTATCTCAGCTCAGACGAATGGTAAGTTCATAGGATTTTCCTCGAAAACGAGAAAACTGATTGATTCTATCTAGGTACTGCACGCAAGCCTACCGAGGTAAGAATAGAAAGGTTATTAATCGGAGCGATGGAACGTTAATGGAATGACTCTTGTATAGCTATCAACCAAGCATTAGGCCGCTGTATCCGTCATAGACAGGTAAGTGATTGCCTCGCTTGTCTGTCCAAAAAACATTTCATGGCTTTAACTGTATGATTTCTTTCTGTGTTACTGTTATCCATAGGATTGGGGTAGGTTAAACAATTCTTTTATCCTTATGTGTTAAGAACTGGTATAGGAGCCATTATACTACTCGAAGAAAGATTTTCGGAAAGGCGACATGTGGATGGTCTATCCAAATGGCTACGTGGCTTATGTGCAACTCATACTGGAGAGTTCCAAGCCGCCATGGATAGCTTGCGGTCCTTTACTGAACAGCGTATTGGAAGCCAACGCAAGATAGTTGAGGCAAGCCCACTTATTGAAGACAAGGAGGATACACTTGCTGCTATTTAATCAGTTGTTGGGTATATAAAACACACGTAAAGATTCCAAATCATTGCAAACAAACAGGATTGTTATGACAAATATCTTGGTACTGCTTTTTTCATTTCTTTTTTTGTTATGGTTTTGTTTGATTGTCCCCAGATGAGTCCAAAGTGCTTCGTTGCCAGGTTCGAACATGAAGATCGTGGAAGCATGAAGTTGGACCGAAATGGAGGTATAAGTGCTCTTGTATCTGAATGACTCAAGCTTTGTCAACGAAAAGCAAAACGTAAGCTTTGTAGATGGGAAATAATAATAACTCCACACCCTGACAAAGGATCTAAGGCAGATACGATTTTTGACAAAGAAAAAAAAATTTTACAATCGCCCAAAAGAACGCATATTTATGACTTTTGTTTTCAATGTCCGACATCGGAAATTGAGGGCCTCTCGGATTATCGCTGTGTGCGTCTGGATTCCAAATCTTTTTATTCCCTCTCTCTTTTCTTTTTTGGTCAGCGACCTATATGCTTCCTCAGCAGCACGCTTCGCGGCGCACCTCTTCCCATCACTTCCCTACAGAAGACTCCATATCTCTATCCACTCATAATCATCAACAGACAGTGTTCGATGGACTGGAAAGCCAGATCAATGCCGTTGGCGATGCTTTTGCCAAAATGGCAGATCAATTAACCCAATTAAAAGAAGTAAACGATACCCTTACTCGTTTTAACGAGTCTTTTGGCGCTTTTATGTTCGGTATGGCAACCAATGCAGGCACATTACAATTCCCACAGGTATTTTTATACATAAAGACAAAGGACATGGAAAGTGCGCGGGCCTTTGTCGGTTCCACAGCATGAATATCTCATTCCAATTTATCCAAGGCACCAAACAAAACCTCCTTCGAACGATATCAAGCCTATCATAAAAATAGGCCATCAGCGAGTAAGTCAGGATTGAACGGGATGAATTTGTTTGATGAATTACGAACACAATGCTTCTATCTGTGGATAGCCGAATTAGGTGCCGTTCCTTCTATTTCTCCTTCTTCGAGAGCGATAGAATCCGATCCCATCAAATCATCCAGTGGTGTTCATGCAACCATGCCAGCCAATGCAGCGGCTAGACCCGTCAAAAAGTTCAGGTCAAAGGTGATTATCTGCGTCAGAGTTTGTTTAGTTAAGCAACGGATTTACTAAAGACGGATGAAAAACATAGATTGATATACGTCAAATCATTGATCGGCTACCCATCAAATTTCGTGAACAAACGGTAACAGTGAAAAGGAAAGGAATAAAATGTGTTGATCTCATTTGCTGTTTGGCCTCTTTTCTAAATAGGAGCCGAATAAAAACATGAGATCTGTCCTAAGGGTCTTGCGCTTAAATCCAGCTGGCCTGTAAGTTACTTTGTTTTTAATTTTGTCGCCAGGAGGAAGAGGAGCTTGTAGCTAAGTCATAAATAATAGAAACATGCCAGCCATGGTGGCTGAAGTGAACTTACCGAAATATAAGATTACCGAATGTCTAAATGCTTTGGTCCACAGCAAAGATGTAATAAAATATAATCCCAAGGTAAGATGCAGGACATTTTATAGCTGGTTATGTTCAGGTCTTTCTGACGAGTTTGTTGCTGTTATTGTAGGGTAAAATCTGTATATATCAATTCGATCCTTCCCGTTACCCATCTACTTCAACCACGTCAACATCAGCACCAGCATCGTAAATCATCAACTAGCATAAATAAAATCCGAAAGTATCAGCGAGGGCAGAGATATAGATGCGTCTCGGAAACTAAAACACAAAACATTCATTCGATATGATCGGACGCGATTATGCCCGAAAAATTATCCATCTTGGAGCTTCATACGATCTATAATGCCTTTGCTTTATTTTACTAGCATCATCCTTAGATGATTGCATGCCAATATCGTTTTGTTTCCGTTTAATGGACCGAAAAGAAGTACCAAATTCGACTGAGTACTTAGCTTTCATATTACAAAGGCGGAATCTTACAGGCAGAGAGAGGAGTGGATATCCATGGAAGAAGGGACAATAAGATCAGCTTTGGAAACGGTGCCAAGTACTAATGAAAAGATACGATTCTCTTTTATTGCTAGCAAGCGATTCTGAATGGCATAAAAAAACAGAAACTAAGAAAAAGAGAGAGAGAGAGAAAGGATTGAGCCAAGTGTCCTCTTGTCACTTGGTAAACGGTCCCATTTTCAATAACCCTCTCTTTGTGAGTTTCGCTTTCTTTTTTTCTTTGCTTTTGCTTTTGCCCTGCCCGACCAAGAGGGAAGCCATCCGTCCTGTTTGTGCCTTGACACTCGATCAAACAAAGCGAACAATATCACAAGGTAAGTCTTGTTTCTTTTTACCCAGTTCGCTTTGTCGAAGATCCACTTGTACTAGTGCTCTTCTTATCTTCTTCTCCTGTTTTACGTCCAAGAATCTTGGCGATCTGTTGCTTGCCCTGCAAATTTACTTGCTTGCTCTTTGCTTCTTTATCTTGGTTTTTCCTTCTCGAACGACCACCGCCTTCCTTGTTTGACCGACCGCTCGATGCCTTTTCAGTCTTACTGGCAGGCTCTTTTGTTTCTCCTCCTTCCCCACCAGTAGTTCCCGCCGCCGCCGCCGCCGCCGCTGCTGCTGCTGCTGCCTTCTTCTCCTCTTTCTTCTTCTTTCCGCGTTCCCTACGACTAGGTTTCTTAGTACCTTCCGCTGCTTGTCCGCTTGCTTTTGCAGCCGCCTGAGCCTTCTTAGCGCTTGCTTTTGCGATGGCTTTAGATGCTTGTGCCTTGGCCTTTAAAGCATCCTTTGCAGCCTTTTGTGCTCGAAGATGCTCCAATAGAGGCGTTGTTTTGGGTTTATTAGCTTGTTCGGCAGCAAGTGTTTGAGCTACAGAGAAACAAAAGGAATTGGATCAGATCCCATCCGATATTAGAAGATGCCTCTTAATTCTTCGGAGGGGAAAACGTATACCTGTAACCAGAGCCAATCTATTTTCAAGTCTCTCGATCTGAGACAGACCATCGTTCGCTTCTTTCGGCTCTGCCTCCTTTTTCTCCTCTGCCTTTAACGATTCCAAGAAATTCAGATAATCAGGATCTAACACATTCTGTACGTTAGATTAAATGTGCCCTAACTTTTTGAGGACGACAAAAACAATATACCTTCATCTATCGTTCCTTGTCGTGCATCCGGGTTCTTGTGTTCCTTTGGTATCTTTTGGAACGGAGCGAATTCCACGACAGCTCGACTCTCGTTGCCTGCAAAACATATTCAGAACACACAAAACATACGATCAATTCAAACTGTCGGTATATGTCGTTTTGGTATTTGTAAGAGAAAAACCTTTGTTGTCTAAAAAGATATGTCCGTCGAAACCTCGATGAAACTCGATCACCGCTTCCATTGTCTTCATGTGAAAATAAGCACGGGAGAACACATGCTCCTTTGCTTTGCTGTAGGGAGAACAAAAACAAGTTGAATGCTTGATGAATAATCAATGTCTCGCAAACTTTGTTCATTTACCTTTTTGCAAGCTTTCCAGGCACATAATATGCAAAATCAACCAATTCCTCCGATGTCCATTGTTTAACAGTGTTCATGAATACATCTTCAGGTAAATTGGGGGGCAATCGTCGTACAACAACTTTGGTTTTCAAAGCTGACTTGCGGGATGCTTGTTTGGCTTTCTTTTTGGCGCGATCTTTCTTTTTCTTTTTCGCCTTCTCGGCGCTCGATTTAGACTTTTCTTTACTTGCCGCAGCCGATGTAGCCGTTGTAACTGCCTTCGGTTGCTGTTCGGAGGACGCGCTGGTTTCTGGAGTTTGCATTGCTGATGGTGTGCTCATTCTTTTTTGTTACAAGCGCTGTAAAAATCCTAGACACAGCGGGCCTTTTCTTTTTGTATTAAGTGACGTAATTTTAAAGCGAACGCATCTTTTGAAAATTAGCTTTCGACTTTATATTGACAGATGAGGGCTGTAACTATAGTGGAGATAATATTAAATAGGGATCTTCTTCTTTTTCTAGATCTAATAAGATGAAAATATGTGTATTGGCATTTAACATCGATTATGTACACAACATTATAAACGTACACAACGTTTCAGAAAAGATATTTTGTAAGTTTAACTAAGCAAAATATAATCTAAAGTATAAAGCAAAGTCTATCGTACTAAATAAAAAGATGTAAAAAAGATTCGTATACTTTTTACTTTTATTATATTTGTTTGTTATTATAGTATATATAAATAAATTTATTTTAATAAAAAATAAATATTATTACATTAAATTATTCTTAGTCTTTTTAGTTAGTTTTAAAGATTATTTATTAATTCTTAAGCTGCTGTCTATATATCTTAAATAGATATATTATACGTACTATAAATATTATATACATAGATTCTTACTATGAATACTATAAAATTCTGCCAAAGAAATTTTAAGCTTGTTTGTAAAATAGCACATCAATGTATGCCTTGCATTCGAAACCATGCAAGGTTTCGTGATGTAAGGGTTAGCATATGAGACTCTGAATCTCATTATCCGAGTTCGAATCTCGGCGAGACCTTCTCTTTTTAAATTTTTTCGAAATTTTGTGGTGTACTTGTGTCGTGCGCGGTATTTTCTTCCTGGCAAAGGTCAAACTCACTGGGGATCAAGGGTAACAAAAGAAATAGAGAATAAACGGATGATAATCTTTATTGCTAAACAAATCTATGGATATTTATATTTTTTTCTAAAACTAATTGTAACAATGTCGAGACAGACGAGCATTCAAAATAAGTAAAATAAACGGACGAGAGATTATGTAATGATTTTGCTGAGCATGATCCTCCTGGAGATGTTGCTCTTTTGTAGTGAAGGCCGAGGCGTTAAAGGTTTACCGTTTTTGGACCAAGGCCGATCTGAGCAAAAGGTTTGTGTCACAACTTTGCAGGCACCACACTTGATGGTGCGCATATGAGCCGTTGTGGGCCTTTTTTTGCTTTGCAAAGCAATAATTGTCATTGGCAAAGTACGTAGATAACATCTTTGTGCATTTTTTTGGCTTAATATTGCATTACTTGTTACACTTGTAAGGTATTGTTTTTATTATTAAGCATACACATTAAATATACTAATTGCTTATGCCAATTTAGCTTTGCGCTTTTACTGTTTGACACTTGTATGATTCCTTATGGTCTTTTTCCGTGAGAAGCTAATTTTTGGGATAGTATGTCTTAAGTGAAACGGGCTATAGAAGCTTTATGAAAGCTTTAGCTGAATTTGCTTCTACGAAGCATTATTACAAATGTTTGCCTTTATCGGAGATGATGAAAGCAGGTTCTACGTGAGAATAAATCATCTTCACCTTCACCATTTAAAATTGCTAGTTCAATTTGTTTCTATCTGTGTTGCCAGCGACAGAGGAGCCGAAGGTAGGGAACCTTGGGCAATATTTAATATAAAAGCCTATCCTTCTCGTTTGGTACCGTTTCAATAATATTTTTACAACATTAGAAACATTTGTTGTTCGAAAATAAAAGTGATACTTCCTTTTCCTCGCTGTTTATGATGTACTTTCATCCGATCCTATCAGCATTACTATCTGACCCTGACTGAAAAGTACTATTACGCTGGTCCAACCTGATGTGCGAAGAAAGTGGGGCTAGCCCCAGGTGATGCAACGATTTCCAAAGCATGCGCAGTGCGGTTTCGGATCCCCAGTCTAGGTTTTGGAGAGCTCAAACATTGCAGAGCCCAGCACGAACAACAATTACTCTGTGTCACGCCTTCTTGCATTTAGTAATTTTTACAGCCCGCGAGCAGCCCTGGCTTTTCCAAATCCAAGATTTCTATGTCACCTTTTCCTTAACACGATTGCGCCATGATGGTATACAGTGGTCCCTCTTTAGTTTCAAGGCTTATGTTCCCTTTAATGAGCTTGAAGTTACAGAGGGTTGAAAGTTAACGAGAGTGTCATCTCATGCGAAAGCACGCTTTTTATTTTTTATTTTTTTTCGTTGTTGTAGATCCCTTTAACTTATCGAGGGATTGAAGTTTCCGAGAGTGAAATTGAAGGGTGGGCACTGTATATACCATGCAGGAAAATCGGACAACTTACCTTCCCTCGCTCCCCGGAAGAGCTGTCAACGTTCATTAGCTTGAAAAATATTCAATTGTTGCTTACTATCACCGAAGCGTTCTGGCGTCTGTGTCAGGCCATGGATGATGAAAATTTTTGCAAGAAGAAACGTCGCCCTACTCATTGTAGCATTTATTCTGTCATTGATTGCACGAAGGATCGACATCATTCCTGCGTATTGCAATTTGGATAATGGAAAATTCTAGTTTGCTTTTTTCTTTGCATATTGAGTAAACTAGTTACTGCGTGAATGGGCTTGCCTGCTGATTACTTACTGGAGCATAAGCACTCGTCATACGTAGTTGCTGTCCTTCGCTGATGCCGAGGCAGTTGTCAATATACGAGCATTTCAAAGGGATTATGTAGTCTATTATACTTTTCAGATTTTGCTTCCTTGACAAGCCTTTCTTCATGTTTGGTATGATCATTAGGCATAAAATTCTGGACTAGGATCAAGGATAATGCCTCAAACAAGGAGATGCCATGGGTCGTATCGCTTTAGGATTATGACTTTGATGTCATGATTAGCTTGAACCCCGAAATGCTAATGCAAATGCGCTATCGATACGAAGTGTTTCACAAGTACAGAAGAGAATATAGGGTTAGAGGCCATCAATCGCTTCATCATTTTATACTTCTTTTTTTCTGAAAATGACACAAAGAAAACTGAACCAAAAGTACATTAAATTTGCTTTCGTCAGTTTTGCTTTCGTCAGTTTTGCTTTCGTCAGTTTTGCTTCCAATCATATAGGTATACAAATTTTTGGTTTGACTACAATCTTTTAGACATACAATTAAAAGACCAATGCAAACAGGGATCAAAACAATGTCTGTGCGCGGAGAGTAAATGTACGAATAAATGAAGTACAAAAGATGGCTATCTTGCATCGCCGTCCATACAGGCCAATCCGCACACAGGGTCATAAAGATCTATTCGTAGCATGCACTGCTGCATGATGTCCCTTTATAAAGATCGGTCGCTTCTATACGGTTTGCTGTAAATATACTGAACCATACAGTAAGACAGGAGTTAGAAGATAGAAGAGATGTATATACAAGAAAGCAGGATAGTTTAGACGTCACATATGTCGCTCATATAAACGGATTGGTTACAATGATGAATCTTTTGTAAAACAGCTCACAAAGTGTATTATCAACAATAGTTGATGGTAGAAGGCTCTATATGAAGCAAGGAAAAGGCCCAATTCTAACTGAAGGATTACTTGATATTACTTGATATAGATTTCGCAGTTCCAGGCCATGAACAATGGGGATTTGCAGAGAAAGATGAAGAGAACAGACTGCGGGGATTATTTAGTTAGGAATGAGGCATTTTTTTTCTTTATGCTCTATTACTTTTTCTGATCGAAACCAAAGAAGAACAAGAAACGCATAGTTTCACGTAATCTATTCGAAATGACGTCTGGTCGATAAAACTGGAGGGCTTAATCGATCAAAGAAATAGAATTGATTGGCTACCAGTTTGATCTTATCTCTATCATATGCTTTTCAAAAAAGCAGAAAAACATAAAAAATGGGGGAAAAAAAGAGATTTGGAAAAAATTAAAAAAAAAGCATACTACAAGTAATGTAGACGAGCAAAAACTTATGTCATACATACATCAGATTTGATGGTCTGTTATGACTTGTATAGAACTTTTTCAAAGCAAAAGGGAAAAGGATCGGGGTAACTCACACAGTAAAAATGCATCATGCGATAATGTTCTGGTACATAGTTTCCATTTCAGTCTTAGTCAGGAATTTTTCTTCTTTAGACTCTGTGAGACGGGACCCTCTTTTTTTTTTCTTCTCTTATCTGACTACAACCATTTCTGCTCGGTTGACTATGTAGCATCACAGTACAAATAAGTCAGCATGATATCATAACGCATCTTAATTTGGCCTAGTGGTGGGGAACGGTACCCCACGTCCCCCCAACTTTACTTTTTCTGGAAAGCGTGGGATCTACCAAAAAAAAAAAAGAACCCAATGTATTGCTGGCCAAAGTAAAAAAGCTTGGGCCATGTCTTGTTTTCAGTCGGCGTCAAAAAATTAGAAAGCGAAATACTTTCAAGCTTAGTATTTATTTTTTTTATACATACAACAAAGGAAATACGGAATCAAAAACAGAAGAGGAGAGAGAGAGAGAGGAGTGGAAAGAAGAATAAATTTCGGTTTTGAAGATAAAGGCTATTAGGGGAAAGAAGCAAGTGGATGGACTGTATGCCATCAAATAAAGAGAATTTAATCTCGTCCAAGTTCTTCAGCGAGTTCACGACCTCGTCTTTCAGCTGCAAAGACAGCATCACGCATGGTCTGTCGTATGTTGTTAGCCTCTAAGGATTTGATGGCAGCTTCGGTGGTTCCCTTGGGAGAAGTGACCTTTCGTCGTAGTGTGGCCAAATCATCCTCAGATTGTTGTGCCATTCGAGCAGCTCCGAGACAGGTTTGAACAGTCAGTGCTTTGGCATCTTCCAGAGAAAGACCAGCTTCCATTCCAGCGTTCTCTATTGGAAAAAAAAATTCAATACACAACGCCCCGATAAACCCGCTATTCTTTTTTTTTTTATTTTTATTTGGTAAAACTTACGCATTGCTTCCATGATCAAGAAGAAATAAGCGGGTCCGCTTCCGCTGATACCCGTAATCGTATCGATCAGAGACTCATTCTCAACCCAGCTGATTTCTTTGGCTACAGCATGCATAATACTCTCTGTCAGCTCACGCTGCTTTGCATTCACATTATGCGTGGCATAGAGACCAAGGGCACCTTCTCCGTACAACGCAGGTGTGTTTGGCATACAACGGACAATGGGTACACGAGTGACATTGAACCATTTCAACATATCACCCGTTGTAATGCCTGCAGCAATAGAAATAACCAAGACAGAAGGGTTCTTCAGCAAAGTGGGAGCCAGACTAGTGATAACATGGCGGAGCACTTGAGGTTTCACGGCTAGAATAACCACATCGGCCCCTTCGACAGCAGTTTCATTATCAGCATGTCCGGCCAATTGAGGATACTTTTGTTGCATGTATTGCCGCCGTTCAGCCAATGGTTCAGAGTAGCGCAAATGGGATCCAGGATGGCCACTTGCATGAAGCCCTCCTAAAATGGCTTCGGCCATATTACCTCCGCCGATGAAAGAGATGACAGGTCTTGATGAGGCTGACACGAAAAGAGAAGCTTGAACCATAGTAGTAGTGGATGATGGAAAGTGGTTGGATAAGATCTGAAGTCTTTGAATCTTGAAAACTTTTGTGGCAACAGAAAGCACACTTTGTTGATATCGGAACATTTGGCCTGTGTAAGACAGAGAGTATTTATACAAATCCGGGGAAAAAATAGTCAGAATCCAAGATTTGGCCCAAAGCAATAGGAAAACGGTCACGGGTAGACAGGCTATGATGGTTATCTCTCTATTTCATTCCCTTACTCTCTTGCAGATGATAATCAGGACAGGTCTCATGACCGGGCATCGGTTGCCTTTTACGGCTAGACAGGTCCCAAACCTTTTGTGCATGTCGTCATTTAAAAAAAAATCATACTCAATAAAATAAGAGAGAGACAGAGAGAGGGAGAGTGAGAGAAAGAGAGAAAAAAAAAGCGTGGGTAAGGATGGCCCAAGAACTAAAGGCTACCGAGTTTGCGTGTTACTTCAATATATATACTTCTCTGTGTGTGTCTCTGGATAACACAGCCTCCCGTGTTAATTTTTTTATTTACTTATTAGAATTAAATGGCTATTTAATCTTCATCATCATGATCATCACTGTTGTAGTGCTCCTCTGCAGGTGGTTCGTATAAATCATCCTCTGACAAGGCCCCATACCTAAAAAAAGATGGTTCCAAAAGGGGATTTTAAGGGGGGTTATGGTATGGGAAGGGTTGCATCACGCATGAGGTTACCTCAACAATACGTCTTCCACATCTTCTACACTGAACCTGGACCCAGCTTCATCAACGAACCGAACCAAATTGGCCACCAAAATGCCGCTTTTATAAGCCAAAATCGCAGGTGAACCGACCAAGTCGAATTCAAGATCGGAGGCAGACACCCTAATAAATTTGGCCAATGCGTATTTTTGGGCCAAATCCCGTAAATGTACGTCCAATGTTTGACATTGAGGAATCGACTATTCTTTCGTTTGTTGACAATGATCTCTCTCTCTCTCTCTCTCTCTCTCTCTCTCCACATACAGAGGAAAAAAATGAAAAACAACACGCTTCTGGTGCTCCTTTCACTTTTCTCTCTCTGTCTCTTTCTCTCTTTTTGAAAGCCCATTTACCTTATCATGCAAATGAATTATAACTGGAACTGTTCGCCATTCCTTATCGATGGCCATGGCATAGTCTTCGGCTTGAACATCCTCCAGTGTACCAAACACTCGATGCTGTCTCCTTGTCTCTCGATTGTTCATTTGCTTCAATTGTGCCAACCGTTTTTCCCGATACTGTTGCAGCATCTCATCGTCTTTCAGTAGCTCGTCGTCACTGTCTTCTTTTTTGTGCTCCAGTACAAGTTCCATCTGTGCATGGGCTTGATCTTCTAGGTACGTCGTCGTTGTCATTGCTTTGGCGAGCATACGTGCATTGTATTCTGAACGTGCTTTTTGCTGTGCATCTTCTTTTACTTGTTGATAAAACGCATGATCGGCGATCACTCCTTTGGGCCCAGTTTGTCGACCACTTTGCCGTACCGGCAAAATGGGGGCCTCTGAAAACGAACACTAACTCATCCTATGAGCAAGATATACAAAGTAAAAGGGCCAAACTATCCATTTACTTGTGAATCATCATCGTCGCGATCCGATCCTTCTTCTTCGGCAGCTTGTCGATGTTTGTCTATAAGAGCTTCTTCATCCAATGAAGTATTCTGTAGTTGAGCCCAAAGAGCGTCTTCCATATTGTGAATAAAGGAGAGGTAAAAGAAAAAGCAAAAAGAGTATGAAAAGAGGGATGGATGATGGTCTTTCTCTCTTTCTCTCTTGTACTTGCAGGAGAAGGGTCACTTCCCCCGCTTTCTTCGATTGGCTGCTGTCGGGAACGGAAAAAAAAAGGTCGACTGTCTGGGCGTGTGGAGGGGCTGAAACACGCGTGGGCTCTTTTCTTCTTTATATATATCACTCTTTTCCTTCTACCGATAGCATACGCTTTCCCCTTTTCCGCTCTTTTGATCGCTTTCTCTTTTTCTTCGTCTCCACACTTATTCTTTCATTTTCATATTGTCCATCATGGGTGCCAACATGTCCAAGGCCCTTGCTAAGCTGTTCAGCAGCAAGGAAATGCGAATTTTGATGCTCGGTTTAGATGCTGCTGGCAAAACAAGTGAGTCGTCATGAACCCTAATTCTCGGTCATACAAAACGAACCGATTGTTCATTCCACTTGGTGTAGCCATCTTGTACAAACTGAAGCTTAACCAGTCTGTTACCACTATTCCTACCGTCGGTTTTAACGTGGAGTCTGTGACATATAAGAACGTGAAATTCAATGTCTGGGTAAGAAATAAAAAGGAAAAAGCAATTTCGGGGTTTGGGAGCAACAAGAGCACAACGATTTATTTGGATGATGGATCGGCATATAGGATGTAGGTGGACAGGACAAAATCCGAAACCTTTGGAGACATTACTATACCGGCACACAAGGTCTTATCTTTGTGGTTGATTCTCAAGATCGCGATCGTATCGACGAAGCAAGGCAGGAACTGCATCGTATTATTTCCGATCGCGAAATGAAGGATTGTCTCTTACTCGTGTTTGCTAACAAGCAAGATTTACCAGGAGGTAAAGGGAACCGATAATGACAAGAAAAACGTGCTGCTTCCCGAGTTTTTAATACTTTCCTCTTTTCTTTTTCCCTAAAGTCATGGCTCCGGCAGAGGTGACGGAAAAACTTGGATTAAACAAGATGCGTGATCGAGCTTGGTATGTTCATCCTTCTTGCGCTACCACAGGTGATGGCCTGTTTGAAGGTTTGAATTGGTTAAGCCAAAATGTCAAGGCCAAATGAACAGCCCGAAAAGAAAAAGAACACGAACAAAACGAACAAGACCCTCCCATGATATAACTCCTAAAAAAACTTATGTTTATCTCTCTGTTAATGGTTCCCTCCTTTTTAATTACTGCTTTATTTCTCTTATTTCTCTCTATCTCTCTCTCGCCGTCTTTTTTTTTTTTTTGTTTAATATCTATCACCTATCCCCCACGCGGACACAGAGATTGCCCAATTATCCTTTTTCTTTTCTTTAATATATTCTATTTCTTAAAGCCAAACTCGTATCCTGCCAACGTTGAAGTCATGTTGCTTGCATGCCAAATATCTACCTTGAAACGCTGTTTGGATAAATCAGCATGAAGTTCCTGAGATAGTTTTAGGATGGATAAAGACATGTGTTCAAAGGCGGCGGGAAATAAAACGAAAATTGAGATGGAAAACTGCAAGTGACCAACGAATCCAATGGCTTATTAATGCAGGTATGAAATTTGAAGTTAGATCGATAACAGAGTCATAATTACACGATTAAGCCGCTTCGTACTGTCCTGGTCGTGTCGACCTTTGGACACGCCACAATTACCGCCAAAATATTCGCGTAAATACTGTGTGAATACGAACGGTATTAAAGAGCCTCGACTTGTTCATCAATCACATCATCCATATGCTCAGGATAGCCACCTTCATCAATGACATGGTGCTGTCTCTCTTTTAGAAGATTTCGTTGCTCCTACCCAATAAAAGGAAGGTATGGATGAAGGAAAACCATAAGACCGTACAGTGTAGGCATGTTTTTATTGTACGGATCCCATGTTTTGCATATATGATATTTGATCTGTCATCCTTGGTTTCAGGAAAGAAGATGTATTCAAAGCTTAGACGAACCAACAGTTTTTGCAAACAATTTCATCTCATACTGAGAGTCCGCATCCAAATCCGCACGCACCACGAGTTCCTTCATGCCGCGAACAGCGTGGACCGATACGCGATCCTGCTTATCATCACCGAGAACGAATGGCTGCAAAAATTCAGTCGCCGCATTCAGGCAGGCATCATAAGCTTCTTCATCGTCCTTGCATGGTACCACGCAATCAACAAGCCCAAACCGTTGGCTATCGCTTGCAGTCATCCTAGGTGCACTACCCATAATCAAGAGAGCATTCTTACGTCCGACACGATTCACGAGTCGTCGTAGACCACCCCAGGGCGATGTAATGCCTCTGCGTGTCTGGACGAAACGGAGATGGGTGGAAGCGTTCATGCAGATAAAATCAAAGGCCGTTAACAATTCCGTTCCCGCCCCCAAAGCAGGTCCGGCCATCGATGCGACTGTGATAAGTGAAAGTCGCGCCAATCGTGTGAGTGTATCGTGCATCAGTCGGCTGATGGCTTCGCTTACCCCAGGGCCACTGCCATAGTCCCTCACGAAGACCAAATCTTTTTTTTTGATAAATTTAAATTCCTGTCAGCGTCCCATTGTTTTCTTCTTAAAGAACTTGCCTATACCGGAACAAAATGCCTTGCCGGGACATCCAGTAACAATCAATCCCACTAAATCGTCCGGGGGTTCTCGTTCGAGTTGCAGAACGATGTCACGAAATTCGGCCATCATCTTGCCTGAGAATGCATTATGCCGTCGAGCATTGTCCAGCACAATCAAAGCAATGCCGGGGGCATGCTGCGGAATGAAACGTACAGAACCTTGACCCAGCGCACGCAGCTTTTCAGCAATAGTCGAGGGTGTCTCTGTACCAGTAAAAGTGGGTATGGACATGGTAAGCCAGAGAACAAAAAGAGACAAAAAATCATGACAGCATCGAAATTTTTTCAATCGATCGTGCTTGGATTTTTTTAAATTTTGTGTTACGCAAACGTGAAGTGCTTTATGTATATTTGGCTAAGGATTATAAAGAGAAAGTGTTGTATCAAGTAGTGCTTTAAGTTTATGAGTATAAAAAGTCGGTATCATAGTACCCGGGAGAACTACAAGGTAATTCCTCGGCTAGGCCGTTGGGAATCATGATTTTGTGATAGACGAAGGATTGTAGGGTTGACGATGCTAGATAACAGGAGTGCTCTTGTCCACTGCTTCGTATCTTAATAGACGTTTCTTTTGCTTATGTTCACTGCTTAAAATATTCAATTGATCGATGCAACCGATAAGTTTCATTTGTATAGGGATGGGGAATAGCACTACGACAACAGAGTCTCATAGGGTGGCATAGATGGTATAAATCGCATAAAAGTCGTACAGATGCCGCATAGTTTGTAAGACCTTAAGCCGCACAGATCTCTACAAAAATCGCAGTTTACTTGACATGAGGCTTTTCTGCGACATGTACAGCCTTTCTATCCCATAGTGAGTCCGTCCGTATTGTACTCGTATCTACTGCTGTATTTGCATATAGGCATTGTAATTGTCTTGGCTATTGCGTTTAAGGATTTTCACTAGGAACGAAATAAGGATCGCAGTCGTTATTGTGTTGTTTTTCAGTAAATTTAACGCAAGCATTTAAGCAGGACCAGGTGACACTAGCGTTAAAAGAAGATTCTGAACAACTTAGCGGTAATAGTCTTTGGTAGACGTCGTGCCTTAACACGAATACAATGATAAAGAGAGTTATGAGTAACTTTAGAGTCCGAGTACCTTTCTTTCTTCTCAATGATAGAACGGGTACTTACGTGGTAGCGAAATGTAGCTTTCCTAACCCAAGATAATGACAGCGGTATCCATATTATCAAGAAATTCCTATGATAATGAACAATAAATACGTCATGCGTAAGTAAGCATTCATGTTTGTGAATTCCCATCTATCGTACCGAATCAATCGCACAGTCAATAGGATCTTTCAGGTGATCCAACTTCAGAACATAATTGCCATCGTCCGAATTTTGCCATAAACCAATAGTAAGCGGCACGATTCATTCGTGGATCCGGTGAAGTGCCTTTCACTATCGGGAAATATGGGTTCTGCCCTAGTCTCCATCAGTTTTATTGAGCTATTGGTGGTTTCCGATGTACTATTTTTCACTTAATGATAAATAGTACATTCAGGAAACATTTCCCATAATGCTTTCCTCATAAAGTGATAGAATGTTTACATGGGCTGATAGAAAGATTATAATGAGAGAAAAGGGGTGAATGTTTGAATATAAGTCAATAAAATGAAATAAGGATATTACATGTATATGTGTATCGAGTCGTTATCTTTAACTTGCTGTAAGAATCCCATGCTATTCTAACCAAATTTATTCGTCTGCGTATGCTGGGCCTGTTCACTGCCGTCGTTGATAATACCCAAGGCACGTAAAAAACGAGACGCAACTCTTTGACTCTTTATTGGTTCACGCTTGGTAATAGGAGATTCAGAACTGTCCAAAGACCAAGTATCCAAAGGATGGTTGTAAGAACAAAGTGATTCATGTTGTCAGTATTATAAGTGTACTGTTTGTGTTATCGGTTTCAATCAAGAACCAGGGAAGAGTGAAAGATGTCAAAGTTCGCCAAATTGGATGCTTTTTAAGAAACTCCGCTGGCCTGACATGTGTTATTGGGTAATGAACGCAATGCGGCAGTAGACCTCAATACATGTTTGCAACTGGGTTTGTAACATACGTCGTTGGTCAAATTAGCCTCTGAAGCTTTCTTGGCATCCCAAGTCGCCGCTAATAGTCCTCCATTAGCCTCTCATGGTAGATCCTGTGGTCAAAGGCTGCACTGAGAATATTAAACGCATATTACATTGTGAGAACCATATGCTTCATATAGCTAATGTTCTTATGATAGAAGGAAAATGAATTTTTTTTTGATCAATAAAGACTTGATTCATTTGGAAATATTCAAAGGGTGCAATTCCCACTGGACACTCTGTTCCTAATTTCTTTCTATTTCGACACGTACGCTTGATTGATTTGGTGTTATATTCGAATGAATAAGCTATATCCTTTCGTTCATGCTTTGGATATTTAGGCTGACATAAAGATTAACTTCTATTGTCTGTTCTGAAAAACGCTCCAAGTTCTCATTCAATCTGAGAGAGCGCCACATAAGTAGGACAAGCACGGCATGATTTGTTATATTGAAACCGTCACAATTGATTTAGAGAAATCATGCAAAAGAAAGGTTCCACGGTTTCGGTTCTTCCATGAACGAATTCTCATGGAACGACATGCAAGCATTCAACCAACGTTATGTCATCCGCAGGGCAAGTGAGCCCGAAGCGGATCGCAGTCTAGTCAGCAATAGTAAGAAGAACAACAGAAGACCCGAGGCCAGTGCCATCTATTCTCGTGTCCCTTTACCTCTTCCTTATTCACCCAGTGACTATCAACCATCTCCTACAAGTCCAAAACACTGGACTTACTTCCAACCATTGGCCATCTCAAAGGCATTAACTCCTGGAAACGCTACATCCTCTACGACTCGAATGCGTTCGCTGTCCGCTGGCCAGGACACCCATATTCCTGTCGCCAGCATTCACCCAACTCAATCACCCTTACTCGCCATAGAAAACGATGAACGACAACATTTCGAACTAGTTCCTTACCGTGAATGGACCGTCATCTCGTAAATATCATTTGATACGTAAAGAAAAAATTGGTCACTGTCGTTAAACCGATATAAAATTGCGTTTCATTGGTGATCTTTATATATAGTCGTAACGATCAGAGGGGTCAAATGGTTCTATACAATCCGGAAAATCGAATAGTTACTGTCCATCAATATACACCAGCGAATATAGAGCATTCTTTGCCAAGCACCGCATCCCCGTCACCTCATCGTCCAGTAATAGAAGGAGTTTGTTTTTGATGATGTTATGTTGTCTCACATTAGCTCTAGGTGGACACTGCGGAAGAGGAATGCCCTTGGTGTCACCGGCCTCTTGACAGATCGACGGATTACGTAACAGATTGTTCCAATACAAGCTAAAGAAAGAAAGATTGCCTAGCGGATTCTACTGACTCTTGTTTTAATCTAGTACGAGAACGATGAACCGTCGTTCATGGATCGGAATTACTTTCGATTACTTGCTTCGACAAGCACCGAGTAAGCCGTTATCGCTGGATATATGGACGTCAGGATCAATTCTTACAGTGCCAAACATAGCTTTCCAGAGGAACCTAAGGATAGGGAAACACCAGCATCCGCATCGGCTGGCATCCACCTAAATGTCAACGCCTTTAACCAAGGCTATTATGCAAAGTTTTTCGTTGAGAAACGCAAACTAGGTCGAGGCTTTCGAGGCAGCGTCTTTCTATGCGAGGTAAACAAGGAGACAGGAGCATTTTGATAGAATCGAATTACGGAACTGAAGGCCTGTATTATCCATATTGTGTAGCATGAATTGGATGGAGTAAAGCTTGGAAGATACGCCGTCAAGAAAGTAGCCATAGGTAAAGTCAATTACTATTGTTAGTCTAGCGTTATTGACAACTAAATTGTATTGAACCAACAAGGTAATAACCATCCATGGCTTGTCAAAATGCTTCGAGAGGTCCATTTGTTAGAACGATTGAGACATCCTAATATTGTCAGTTACAAGCATTCATGGTTAGAAAATTGTCGGTTAACGAAATATGGTGAGAAAGTGATTGAATTGTCTAAGATGGGTTTATAATGTTATTGTAAAGGTCCTGAGGTGCCATGTTTGTTTATACTGATGGTAAGTAAATAAAAATAAAATGCGACAACTATATCCGACTTCTCCTTTGCTTGAAAGGAATGCGCAAATGGAGGTAACCTGGAAGAATATCTCGAACCAGAAGTGTTGCCACCAAGTGTTGGCAAACCAGATGAAAAGCCAAAGTCAGCAAAAGAGTTGAAGCGAGAACGTATCAAAAAACAACTGCAACAGCAAGCAAATACAGATGCAGCGGATGCGACAGGTCATCGTCCAGAAACCCAGAAAAGGTTACTCAGCATGACGGAAATCTTTTCTATCTTTCTGGATATTGTTCAAGGTCTTGCTCATCTACACAAACAACATATTGTTCATCGAGATCTAAAGCCCCCTAATCTCTTACTGAAATGGGATGACCCAAATACCCAGGATCAAGTAATAAGCGACTGGGCAAATCAATTTGACCGCCGCGGCATGTAAGTAGCATTCATGGGTTCTTTTGGTATACTGTATTCACTTTAACCGTATTGTTCGATATGTTGGTTAGTCCTCGTATTCTGATCTCAGACTTTGGGGAGTGTGAAGATTTGGAAGGTGTCCCGGACAACGATCGCACAGGTGCCACAGGAACATTGGAATTTATGGCCCCAGAGCATGTTTTGCTGGACGAGCATGGTAGAAATACAGTCGAGTATACATCGAAGGCCGATATGTGGTCTTTGGGTATGGTGCTTTATTATTTATGTTATTCCACGCTTCCATACAAGAACGTCGATGATGTGGACCTATTACGCGAAGAGATTTTGGCTTTCAAAGAGTACGTTTTTTTTTTTTTGCTCATGCGAACCACAGACATGAGGACACTCATTGTTTTTCACCAGAGTGCATTTTCCTAAATCGAGGCTTGAGGTATATGCGTCTCAAGACCCTGCTCAGATGGATGCGATGCTGCAGGACAAGAATATGGTGACGGATATTCCTCAAAGAATAAAAACTTTGATACGTGCTCTTTTGTCAACCGATCCAAGCAAACGACCGTCTTGTCAAGAAATTCTGTCCAAGCTGCATCATATGCAGTCTGGCGATCATAGTGAGGCAATGGAGATGGATTGGCGTCCTATGCAAGAGGAAGCAAGCAATGCGTCTTATAGGATGTATGAATCTACGTCTGGCCGACCGTGGCCATCAGCTGAAGTGTCTGGCAGTGTCGTTCAAGCCGACGTGTTTGTGAAGGACACAGTCGATAAGATCCAGCCTGTGGTATCAGATACAGAAATGGAACTTTCCGTTGCAGCGCGCAATGAAAGCAACGAAGATACCCCTATGGCCGATGTCTCATTCTACAGTAGCAAGAAACGAGGCAGCGGAGGTTCTCCGGATCATGTGGGACGTCTCAGAAGAAATGATCTGCGGAAACGGCAGCGACGCAGCATCGTTTACGATGGCTACGATAGCGCCCCACCGGCAGGGTCTAACCACTTTCCTTTCAGCAAGGATGACGGAGCTGGTGATAAAGAAGACGACGAACATGAGGACACAGATGAGGATGGCGGCAATGAGGATCTTAGAGAGACCCGTTGTTTACCCGCACCGCCATCCAAGTTACTTGCAACACCTCCATCAATACCCCATCCTTGGCTTCAAGCTTCGGATCAACAGGTTCCTAAAGTTGTAAAAACCGCAACACTTTTATTGAAGGTAGGTTTTTTTTTTTGCTTGTTCACAGAGGAAGAAGCGAGATCTCACGGACAGTTGTCTTTTATAGATTGCTATGTGTACCTATCCTTGCTATCCCTATTCTGCTTCTCCCTATATTCTTTACCCAGTGATCTTCTTTGCTACATTGGATTTTTGGAGGTAAGATCCATCGAAATTGCAAAAAAGAATAGTGTATTTTGTGTTTTATTTCCATCAGCACACAAACCTTTTTTTAATTTCTCTTTGGTATAGTGAAAGTACTCCACATAGCCTTTTGCTTCTTGTGGTCCATTTATTATGGGTCCTAGGTACAGCTGTGCTACAAGGTGGTATGTGTCTGGCTTGAAGGGCGAGAGAGACAGAGATATCCAGCAATTTAGTTCATAGTATGCATTTTTGTCATTAAAATCGCCATGTCTTTTTTTTTCCAATCTATTGCGAGTGTTTTTGTTTGCTTTGTGGAGAGTTTTCTTATTAAAATCATGTGAATAAATCATAAGTAATGTCAAACGATTGGTAGGTTGAGTAAAGCCTAGACAAGTATGTCCTTAGTGATTGCTAAAGATACATTTTTTGTTCAGTGCTGTCTATTACTTTACTGCATCACTAAAAATACTTTGAAAATACCTTTGGTATTTCCCCTTTGAGACTCATACGGTTGAGTCTCATTTTCAGCCAATAAAGCCCCATACTTCCTGCCAAGGTCGCCTCGCTGTCTTAATATGATAACAAGTTAAGGGATACTATAGTCATTCTTCTATAGTTTTCAAGTGGAAGCACGTCGCCGAAATTCTGGTGGTCTTTCATCCTTATTGTTCATCATGTATAAAAACACTTCTCGGATATTCATGGCAGCCATATGATCGCGGTTCCAGTACATTGCCGGGCATGATTCTTTCTGACAAACCAACACAGCATGTATCCCTGCGCCTTCTTGACCACTTGCATCCGGGCGTTCCTTGCTTTTTTGGAAGCATTTTTCCCTGCAACGTGGGCATACTTGCGAAGTTAAGTACTCATCAACCATAAAGACATAGGTTGGCGACTGTCAAACAAAAAAGATTAGAAGTAAATAGCATAACCTTAAACATTACCTTTCTTCTAAAAGCTTGACGTTTTAATTCTTTAACTATCGCTTTCGTTGGGGCAGCCACCCGACCATGCATTGAGCCTGAAAAAGTCCCATTGCCATAAGCAATTATTATAGGCCCATTTCTTTTATTCGGCATTTTTTGATTCTGAGAACAGTCGCTGTTGTATTTTTTACTACCAGAGAGGAGCCTCTTCGCTATTTCGGCTCTTCCTTTCTGTCTGCCGATGTATGATTTGAGTTTGAGTTTGTTATACCTAGGCTATCGTTACATAACAGGTAATATGACGGCAATCCTACCTCAGATCTCTGCTATAGAATTCGGTAATTGTTTCGTAGTGCTGCATAATATACTTCGCAGAGTCAGTAAACTTCTGTAGCTCGGTCGTTTTGAGAGACGGTATATCGTCGATCAACTTTTTGGCTTCAGGCTCGGCATCCATATACTGTTTCCGTCTCTGGTTTGCACGATTGTAACCACAGATCGAGTAGTACTCGGTAGTTGTGCTCGTGCGACGTGCGGTAGCTGTCCGCAGCCACAAACACACTTGAAACTCCTGGATCGACACCCCAGATGACTGCGTTATCGTATTTGCCTTTCAGATTGGCCGGAGTGAGAGGTTTCTTTTTAGGGTCAAACGGTTCTTTGTACTTCTTGAATATGAACTCCACGTCCACCCCGTCAGTACGGATGACGTCCCTTCAAGCGCTTTAGTAATTCAACATACGAATGCCATTGACTTACCAGAATATTGTCTTTTCATTTTCTAGGCTTTCATAGGTAGGATAACCGATTTTGGCCATGTCGAACAAATCAAAGTACTCACGTCGAGTTTCCGAAGGATGTACGGGCGCCTGATTGTCTCGTCTACCGGCTTGAAACAGAAGACGTGCCAATGCTTGATTGTCAACGGTAACGTGTCGCATCTGAAAGCTGTAAACGGGCAGCATTGTAAACTTCCGGGTTCCCTTTGGATCGGCATATTTTTCCGGAGCAAATGTTTTGCTTTCAATGGCATCAATTGTTTCTTTGATAAATGATTCAAGACTGGTCATTTCGGCTTCAGGGAGTGGTTTAAATCTCTTTGGGAGCCGAAGCGAAGATTTTTTTTCTGATTGCTTCTCGAACTGCATACTTGAGACTTGATCGAAGTCGCTTAGATAGTGGGGTCGTGTTTACCAGCTGAAAACGGGAATAGAATCAATATACCAAAATTTAAGAAACCGCAAAGTTAACTTACTTCTTCTACCATCCGGTGAACGTATGCTGTTGAAACATGGTTTTGTGGTTTGCCTTCGGTGACGGCAATTTTTTGCTCAAATTTCTTCATGACTTGAAATAACCAGGGCAAAAACAAATGAGGTTTGGCGCTCAAAATGTTCTCGTCAATGGTGGTTACACCAAGTGTAGAGCGAACCAATTTCACCAGTGATTCGGATATGTCTATAATGCCTTGATTTTCGTCAATTGATGTAGGCCATTGACAATCAATGTCGCCTATCTTCTTGTACATGTACTCCGCCATAGTATTGCGATCTTTCACTGTGGACGACTCCCAGAAGGCTTCATCGTTCTTGTCGGACATGCAAATCAACAGGTACTGCGTGGTCTTTTTCTGAAAGTTTGCGCACACATGATTGCGAATCGCTTCTTCGTATTCTTTGGCCGCACTTGAGACGACTGTTATGAATCCTTTCGACTTGAACTTGCTTTCTCGACAATTACCAAGGTTCTCTTGGAAAGTGGCAAACTCGTTTTTCAGGCTTTCATCGGCATTATGTGCTTCGCCTGCAATTAATGCAAAAAGCGTGTAGCACAGCTGATGGGTGATCGGGGGAATCTCTTTTGATTTGGAAAGTAGCTTTACGAAGTAAAAGTTGGCAAAGAGAGACCCAGCATATGTCACGTCTCGCACATGCTTTACGCATTCTCCGACATTTGCAACAAAGCTTGCGCTCCGATAGGTGTTTGACAGCGAGGCTTTGATTACTCGCGTTTGCTTAAAGTTTTTCGGAGGCTTCCTTTTTGTGGTAGGATCTTTACACAATTTGCTTGTGCTTCTCTGATGATCGGTTCCTCCGCAAGTGGGACATCTTAAAGTCTTGCCGCTTGACAACTTTTCCTGTACGCTTGCTTGTTGTAACTCTGCTTTTGCTTCATATTTTGCGCTTCTTTTTTCATACGCCTTTTCAGCCTTGATCAGAGCTTTTGACTTCTTTACGGACGATGGACCTGCGAGAACTTGTAAGCAAGATCCCGGAAGCGTGGGAAAAAGTTAAGTACTTGCTTCAGGAATGCTTTCAGTGTATTTGTGGAGTGAACTCACTGTCTCATAAGCATCCTTTTGCGCGACACCGGCTGAGTCTATAACCTTTTCTTTTCCTTTCTTCTTTTTGGCAGTGGGGCCAACTTTAATCAAATCGCAATTTAGCTGCCAACACGCCACGGTCATAAAAACATTACTGCTTACCTGAATGTGTTTTGCGGTGAATGATAATAGGCGGCTGGAAGTCATCATCTTCCTCTTCAATAGGTCTTTTGCGGTTTTATGCTTATCCATTATGGGATTGAAGAAAAATAAAAAGAAATGACAACAATATCTGTTCGCACCTTTCATATATGGACTTTTATTTTCTTTTAACCGGTCACTCGCTAGAGAATACAACACTGATGTTAACTTGTTTGACTCGTGATATTATCTCACTCCTTCCTTTTTAACACCTCTCAGTCAACGGAACACTCATATAGCGTTTGAACTTTTGCATATATTTTACCTAAACTTTTGATGCATTCCATTAACAAACTGTTTTGCAAATGCATATTTATTGGAGAAATGGCATAAAATACACTGAAGAGGGTCAGTATCTGAAGATGACATACCGATGAGCCGAATATAGGCGATCTGACAGGTTAGTACACCAACCGCTATATCTGCCTCCAGAATGAGGCATAAGTCTACAATAAATCGGCACATACTATTAAAAAGAGAGAGCAATTTGAGAAGCTAGCCTACGGATAAAGCACAGCACACTGATCAACTTTGAGACACAGCTTATGAGGCTGTAGCCTACTAACATCAGCCTTGTGTTGCTCTGTCATGGCTGTCACCAGGAACAATCTGTGATAATTTACTTTTTCCGTCTTACTTCGCCCCAAGAGATATTAAAACACGACTAAGTCAATCATAGTGGAGCATTGATTTCATTCATCCTATACAACTGTTGATTTTTTGGAATGTACATGACGCCGAAGAATTCTCAGATGCATTATTTTCATCAATATATCTAGTTAACGGCTTGGAAAAACGCAGATTTTCACTATCCCTTCTTTCCAATAGACATAAAATAGTACCAGTTACCGACTTAGCCCTTGGGCATCATGAAAAGAGGGATGCTTGCCGGCTACTGGTCTCGGCCCTTTGTGCCTCGCTTTCCTTACAGCGATTAAAACGGAAAACACAGAGTGTGTATATGTGAATGTGTATGTATGTGAGTCCGTGTGTGCACGTGTTTCTCCAAGAATTAGGCTCGGCCCTTAGGGCATCGCTTTCTTTACAGCGAGTAAAAAAATAAACAGCGTGTGTGTAAGTGTCTCTCTAAAAGCTTAGCTCAAGAGGTGGTGGCCTAATTACAGCACGTTTATGACAGATGTGACGCCGGTACCCCTCGTGTAACGTACACCCCAAATTCATAGGAACCGCCTCGCTCGCTTTCTTTTTCTCTCTCAGCTCAACAGTGATCGTTGCCATCCAATCAAACTTTGAGAACCTTATTTTCATCCAATCAAACCTTCAAATTGACATTTTTTCGCCCAACCAAAATGTAGAGGACATTATCCATAACAGACATTGCTGTAACAGTTAACCCCGATTCATGCGGGCACTTCTGTTCCGGTTCCGCTTCGGAAAGCAAATGTTTGGGCCTTTTTCCCGATCCTTGCGTTGCGTCTCACGCAGACATTGAGACTTGGTGTCTCCTCCATCGGAATCATTGCGCCATAGACTATCTTGCTCGACATCTAACGTCGTTAAACAGTAAGATAAGGTTGATCTGGCTAGATATCGATTTCGCATCGCCAAGTAGACTCCTTTCTTGCATCACCGAGGTTCTCTGTTTACTAGAAAGAAAGAATCGAAGTATTATAAAAAGCTTGGTCATCTGGCTTAAAGTGAGGTTATCTTTCTTTGTGAAAACCATAAACGACTTATATCAGTATGTAGAAGCTGAAGAGGCTTCATTGGATATGAATGGCATTAACACTTTGGCATTGAAACGTTTAAGGATGATAAAGCTAAAGAGAGTAGAGTTGCCTCATTCATATGCCAATTACTTTGAGTGACGTATGATGGGAAAACGTAGGCACCTAAACAATGCCTTTGTGCGTATGTGCACATTGGCAGACGGCGCATTATTTGTTCATGATGCTAGAGGGAAAAGTTTAGCAGGCTTTGTCAGCTTTCCAAACAGGCCACGTGTGCAGCGTGAGCGTCAACCGGTGGATGGAATTAGAACGAACCGCTCATATAGAAGATATACTTTACAGAGAATTGAAATGCTGTGTGTCCTGTTGTTAAATAAGGATTAACATTAAGGGAAGCTGAGCTGGTGACGGATATATACGTCCAAGCCGCCCAACTTTATAGCGAAACGTATAACTGCATGGAGAAAGACATCCGCCTGGCGTTCAAGGAAGCGCTGTACTAAATGTTATGGTAAGCTGACTCAGGCCCACTTCTATTTTCTTGTAGATTACATGGATAAATAATCTCATACTGTAAACTCGGAAATTATAGAAACGTTTACAGAATATTGGACATACATCTCTTCCAATGCTTAGAGGTTGCCTAGGATGAGATAGATACCTCTTGCGACTCATCGGTTCCACGTAGCCTAACGTTACATTTCAGAATTACTTTAAAAAAGTGTCTTCTTCTTCTCCTAAATACGCCTAAAAGTCCTTTCCTACTCTGTGCAAAGAGTTTAAGAATAGGTAAATCCTTTAAAATACCATAGTTGCGACCAGAACTTGAATGGTTAATATAGTGTCATTGAAGAAGGAGGGATGTCTCTTGTGGATCTTTCCTTATACCGCGCCAATAATTTCCATTACATAGAAAGATTACTAAGTCTGTGATATATACGTCTCAGAACTATGTTATTACGTTACCTGAATATTCGCCAATTATATCTTCAAACTCAGGGTTAATGAAAGTCTAGTGGACATCTGGAACTGTGACAAAGCGATGACATACTCGCGGTATGCAATGCATAGTGGCAGCCAGGCTGCCTCGAGATCTGCTGTTCCAAGATGGGGAGAAAGAGAGCACGGATGCATCCAACCAATGTCACCGCCCTTCATTCCACCGATAATGTCTTTGTGCTGGGAGAGGTTAATATACCTTCCCTGTATACGGATGAACAGACTTTGCCAGCTCGAGCAAACGATGTACCAAAAGTACATCGTTTATCTCCTACTTTTATATAAACTGTAACTAAAATAACAATGCATAAATGATGTATCAAATACCTACGCGCCTCAAACTCCAAAGCCCTGCTTTGATTGTAATTGCATGCATCATAATAAAAGGAACAAAAATGCAATCATGGGTTTGTTCTGTGATTTTGGACGATTATTTCATAACTGGTGACGAAACTCAAGCGTGATTGCGCAGGAGCATGGGTTTCATATTGAAAGGGATTTTAGTACGCATCGAGAACAGTTCACAAAGTCTTTGGTACGTGTGTCTAAACAAGCAGGAAATGACGATGACACATGACTATTAATATTACATTCATATCTTTCTATGAAGAGGTCGCAATTACTTTAGTATTATATCATCTCTGGGTAATGAAAATGATCATGTGCGTGAGCTTATTTGGGAGTATAAAAAGAAAGCGATCATCGTTTAATTTCGTTTATCTCGGTTTTTCATGCAGGTATGAGTAAAATGTTGGTCGCTGATAAGAAAGGCTCATAACATGATTACAAAACTAACTTTTATTTTTAAGCTATCAATATAAAGACCTATGGTTGCCGTCTCCAAAAACATTACCTACAGCGTGATAACTGCGCCGGAAGAACAACAGACGGTGGCAGTTGTTGTCGACCAAAGACCCTATACGTTACAGCCTTCCTCTGCTTCTTCTCTATTGTACACAGGGAAAGCTCCAGCAGCGACCCAAGGATATTATTACTCGAAGCTAGCTGGTGACCAAGTGGTCGAAAAAGAGGATTTTATGCGACCTGTCATTGAAACAGACACACCCAACGAATTCTATAATCGATCATGGAATATCGCAACATTATCACCGCTTCCTACACTTTTATCGCCTCTATCACTCATCAATCATACTGACTTGAGTCCTCATTTAAAAAATGAAATTGTGACATACCATTTTGAAGCCGACCAAGACCAGATCAACCAGATGCATCAACATCCACTTACCAATACAGTCAAGGTTCGTGGCACGATGACACGAATTACGTAAGTGTTGTTGGGTTTTTGTTTGTGATGTTGTCAATCCAGCTTACAAGACAACTAAATCTTGAATAGTCTGAGAGAGATCCAAAAGTTTACAGATGTAAAAATGCAGCTATCCGGTCATGGAACTCGCTTACACAACAAGCTATCTTATAAATTTGAATTGTCTCACAATCAAGCGCTAGCTGGTTATCGCCACCTCAAGTTGCGTTCATTAGCTACAGATCCGTCATATGTTCGTGAAAGAATGAGTTACGATATCTATAAGTCAGTAGGGGTAGCTTCTACTGACTGTTCTTATGTAAGGTAAGATTGCACTTTGGACGAGGACATTCTCCGCTAGACTCTCCTCCGTTAACGAAACTCTTAGGGTCTTTATGAACAAACAAGCATATGGTCTTTACGGCCTTGTCGAAGTTCATGAGGAACCCTGGATTGAAAATGAATTTTACGCTGGTCGAAAGGATACCGAACATGGCATCTTGTATGAGGGCGTGTTTGTCCGTCTTTTCACTGCTCGACCAGCAAATCTCGCTTACAGAGGGGACGATCAGAAGCTTTATGCAGACGGTGCTTACCAAATCGATGTCAAGCCAAGCGGGGGCCAACCCGCAGATTACACTCGACTGATGGAGTTGACCAAGTTTCTTGCCAACGCACCTTCAACAGGACCTGATGTTGCCAAAGAATGGGAACGACATATTGACACACAAAGCATTATCCGGAAGTACGTGTTGATCAGAGTTACAAGTCCTAGTACTAAGCTTGTTTGTTACTTTCTTAGTATGGCTCTCGAAATCACTCTTGGATTAGCCGATAACTATATCGCGAATTCCAACAACTATCTTTTATACGATCATTGCCAACAAAAAAAGTTCATCTATATTCCTACCGATACTGACTTGTCTTTCGGATCGTCTTCCTTTAGTGCGCCTGCCATGTGGAAGGCAAATTACCAACGCTTTCCGGGTATGACACGCAAACCACCGCTCGTGACGAAATTACTAAAGGTGCCCCAGTTCAAACAAGCCTTCGAAGATTTGCTGGTCAAGATTTGCAAGGATATCTTCGATCCAGACGTTATCAATCGTTATATCGACTCGGTAGTAGATATGATTCGAGAGGATGTTGCATGGGACCAAAGTTTACCGCGATCTCCTAACCAAGATAGGCTGAAGGGTGTAATAAGCCAACTGCTGAACTTTAAGCCCCAGAGTCTTCTACCTCCACATACTTGCAAAGCCTACATCGATATCGCTTTGCGTGGTATATCTGGTCGCCCAATACCCTTCGATCGAGCTGTGAGCGGTCCCACAGGGCATGTTTCTCTTGTAGGAGTAAAAGAATGGATATTACATCGCAGAAAAGCTATTTTACAGCAGTTGGACTCCTCTGAACGAACTGGCTAATCAAAGAGTTTCGGTACAATAATGTAGTTAGTGGACTCTAAAATATGAACGTTTTATTTTTGCGGGTTTGTGAAGATTTTCTTTGCGTCTGTTTCGTAAATTTCGCCCTTATGCGTACGATAAATTTGCACCATTAATTAATGTATTTCGTCAATCAGGTGATGACGCATGCGTTGCGGTTTGGGGTGCGCAATGGTTTAAAAGGGCTATCCTCTTTAGCTTCGATTAGATAATGTATTCCTTTCATATGTCATCCAGTTACATGTTTACACAAAGCAATGTTGTCTATTTTACCTTCTGTATATTTACTGTATTGTGACCATTGATTCGCGAAAAGCTTAATTTATCAATCTTATCCAGGCAATGTTATCAATGATAAGACATCCGTTAATTTATCAATGCCTGCCGTTTTTGGTTTCAGTGATCCAAACTATTTAATAAAACCGGCAACTTCTTTTTCACTCTTTGGCTCTGTTCTCCATAGACTATCCCGTATATACTTTAACTTATACTATGCACAGGATGTCCCATACCATTGCTTACATTAGCCTACAAGATCTCCCATCGAACTGCGTTAGCTGAGTTATTAACTCCCTGTGTCCACACGGAAAGTGAATGATGGTGACTATTTGGATACTCTCCTACCGCTCATCTTTACACCCTTCAACTCCTCTCCAGATGCTGCGTCGTCCAAGTCCTCTGTAGTGCGCTAACAGAAACTCGGAATATCACAAATTTGTAGAGGCCAGTCTGTCCAACCGACGGCAACGGATGATATACCATGAACGAGTAAGAATATTGTTTAGTAAAGAAGGTATCAAAATTGCTCATATAACCTTGTGCTGTTTTTTTGCCGATGTTCTTGCGCCATTTAGCATAACCAATATTTTACAGATGGAAAGGAGTATGATCGTTCCGAAGACAGCTTCAGCCACTACTGCATCTGGCACGTATGGAGACCGTCATAAACCCGCTTGTCAAAGATTCTCTCGGCAAAGTGGTGTTTGATCCATGCAAGATCTTTCTTCGCCCATTCAAGACAGCGTGCCGAAGCTCCGATGAGGGCATGCTGTACAACGCTGACGGGGTTGACAGAGTCATAATGAACGATGTTATTTCCCTTATTCGGGAGGTTTCCGGATTGTACAAATGCGACGATAAGAGCAGACAGGCGTACGATCACGTAAAGGGTACGTTCGGCTTTTCAAGTATGGACAATCGTACTGTACTGGTGCTTCACTGGGCGGACGAAACCCTTTTGAATGATGTCAAGGCCTGCTTGTCCGTTCTACACTACGGGATAGACAAGCTGCACACGTCGCAGGAAAGCTGCATTTCATGTTATATTCGACTGTGCGAATTTTATGCGGCTTTAAATCACACAAGCCATGCGATGTCTGTAGAACTTGTATGCGATTTATACAAATTATGCGACCTATGAGACTTTTTTGTTGCACGGTACTAGAGACAAGTTGAAAACGCAAGCATACTTACGTGTTGTTACTCATGCAAATATATAGGCAAATGTCTTCATCAGTGGGAGCTGAAAATGTGCAAATGCACATTCTATACAATGAGAAGTGCCGAGAAAGACAAGGTGCCGATGACTGTTCTTATAGTTACTGACGTTGCAAGCTTAATACAGTTCCTTGCAACTCTTCAGGTAAAATATTCACGAAAGCATCTGTCTATTATCTGATATTCTTCTTCATATACATCTCTCCGTTGAACAAGCAATACACATTATCGTAAAGTTGAAAATGCCCCACAACGAATATTGAGCATTGAAAGGGTATGAAAAGAGTGCTGCTGTTCCCAACAAAAACATATACATACAAGATATCACCTTGTTATTGCCATGGTCTGCACAGCGAGAGGTGGCGTCGAAAGATTTTAGGGAGAAACTATTCCGATTCGCAACCAATGCGGTAAGTCTTGAAAGTCAAAATAAGACACGTACTAAACGTGACTCTTGCGAGGCAGCCCAACTGCGATCGTACATCAAGGCTTGCCATCCACGGTCGGTTGGAGTGAAGTTCGATCTCTTAGCTTCAACGCTCCTTTTTCAAGACGTGGATCAAGACCCAATCATGGCTGCACTCAAGTATAAAGCTTATCAGTTAGGCAACGTTGGAAATCATACTGATCAGCGCATTAGGCTCTCTCTATCTAGAATTTTAGATTGCCTGAATCGCTCAGTTTGCAAGGTATACATGGACTGGATCAAGGACAAGACTTTGAATGTCAGCATCTGCTACCAGCGTAGATTTGGCCAGCAGCCGGATGCCAGAATCGAAAGTAACGTTTTTAGAGGTAATTAAGATAAGCATCAATATACATAAGTATGTGACAGATCAATAATGAACGATCAGCACACTTTAGAGAGCGGAAGAGATGAGAAGGGACAGTCGAAAAAAGAAGCTGCTGGACATTGCTTCTGCAGGAAGAAATTAGAATTGCTCGAATCTGATGCCATGGCCAATCCAGAGGAACTTTAAGTACTTGGTGTACGTGCCGCAATCACAAACAACTTGCCCAAAAGTCAGCAGTGGATAGTGCAAGAAAGAGACGAGCGAAATAGCATTTTGTCGAAAGTTTGGGCAGATATTGGACATTCTCACTAGAGACACTGTGTTGAAACTTGAGGAGTATGTATTGGCTTTTGCTAAGAAATTGCAACAGATGTTAAATGATCCGTTAGTAGCGCACTGTGGGAAATATGAAACTGTAAATTACCGAGCGTTTACCTGAAAATGTACTTTCAGGTAATTTTCGTGTATTTGTTGGGATTGTTCGGCAAGTGGCACAGACAACGACGTTTATCACCGACTAGCACCATATTTTATATTTGCTTTTTGGCATATTGTATTGAAAATGGCGCACAACAGTGCTTCAAAACTTTGTATGAGGGTAGCATTGGTCTTTTTGATACAGTAAAAACCGGAAGAGTTGTTACTGGAGGATATCAGAAAGATGCAGACCTGAGAACCGATCGTTTGCACGAAAACTACATGGTTGTGGCAGACTAATACCGAAAAGATCCGATGAATTACCTGAAGTATTAACGATTATTCACCTGAAAATATCAAGAAATGGTGAATAATCGGTAGCGTAAATCAGGCAACTTGTCGAATTCAATCGGGAGTAATCGTTTGGTTTTGCCATAGTGGCAGCGACATGTCTGTAAAGCATCCAAGGACATTGCCCAGCATCTGGGGCTTCGCACAGGAAGCGTTCGATGGATTCAATTTTAACGTACGATGGCAAGTTATAGCTAATCTCGAGATACCTATCACACATCGTTTATCACTTTAGTGGAGAGAAAGCAAGCACAGCCTCATCAGCACGGCGCAATTCCGAAAGGACAATCGCTGGTCTTCAAGACATCAGTCGCAAGATTGTCGGCAAAGAGTTCGACATGTTTGTCCGCTTCGTAGCTGAGGAGTTTGCTTGTGTGGAGGCTGGCCGGGACTCAAATGACACCACCAAAGAGCTAGTGGAAGGCATGTTGAAGTACCCAAAGTCTTTGCGTGATATGCTCTATAAGCTTGCGACTGTCAACCCATCTGAAGTCCATAATATCCTCACGTTTGGCTTTGTCTTTATGTTCTTCTTTTATTGTTATCATTTGCATATTTTGTTGCTTGCCTATTAATAAATGCGCGTTGCAGGCCTTAAGATTACATGTCTGACTATGGGTTGCCCTGCTGGTTATGTGTGTCGGTTACAACGGCTACGACCGATTCTGTACCCTGAATCTGAGCAAACGTTTGTGGCACGCATTACGTCATTGATCCTTACTGTGTGGCGGATTAAGGCTATGATGAAGAGCAGTCTAGCAGCTGTTCAGAACGAAACGGCTTTCATTCCCAGTTTCAAGCAGCCCAAACCAGAATATCCTTTGCCCCCAAGTTATTATAAGAGTGGCCGAAAACGTAAAGCAACAGAGTCCAGTAGCAGTACAGCCTGATTAGGTTGTTTATTATAAGTTCATTCCATCATAACTATTATACTCATCAAATGATAATGCCTATCCTTGCAGCAGATCTTATTTTACAGATGAAAGAATCTGTTGGCAATATACAAAATCTCAAATAAGGGGCAATTTGAACGTTGACTGAGGACAGCCAAAGAAGTGACTCGGATGCCACGTATACACAAGTACATTATACAATGCGCGCTGGATTTACAATCTTGGGAATTGCAAACGAGCTTTCAGTGATCGAGAACGCTTGTGGCAAAGATAGCAGAAGACTTCAAGTCAATTTTATCACTGCATGACGCGTGATCTGTTGTTTGGCGAGGACTTGCAGTATAACCATACCTTTTCTGTTGGAACAGCGGTAAGCAACATGCAGTGTGCTTTTGAAGCAATGATTTACATAAGCATAGAGGGCACCAGATAGACTACATTTATAAGCGAACCATACTCCAGGAATTTATGGTTGCATCCTAGGATAAATGACGAAAGCCTTATAGCAAACGCTGTATGTCGTACAATCTTCAACCGCGCCGCTTTGCCATGGCGCAAGACAATTTTAAACGAATTAATCCTGTATCTTTGTTCTGTACGCATATAATTGCTTCTTCCTAGCGCTTCCGTTGTGGCATGGATGTTGCCTGCTGATTATTAAGGTAAGAAACACTGCGATTGACTTTCTGCGAAAGAAAAGATCAATGATTGGATTTTGCTGGAAACGCCTGTCCTGCACAATGGCAATCGAGCGTGACTCCAGGCAATAGCTGTGACGGTTCGCTTCTGACGTATCGTCGAGCAAAAGCATCCTAACAGTTGTTGCCGACCAAATGCGAATCAAAACGGTAAGTCCTATATGACATTACTAGTGCGCGATGAACTGACTCCCTTGTCTAATAGGCGTTCATAAAGATTATGAGGGTTTGCTGCTCGACGATACGTCGAGCAGGAGCAGCACGAGTAGGCTTTCTTGCACGTCAGGAACCGCTAGGGATCACCTTTGACGTAGCGTCGAGCAAAAGTGACCCGAGTAAGTCGCAGGTGTCCACCTTGAAACGTACTTCACCTCTGCTTGTGGTGCCGAGTTCGAGGTTCTCCCTGGCGCTTGCGTTGCGGCATGGATGTTATACATAGTGGTTATTAATTTTTATGGTAAGCGATGCTAGGAGTAGTTATCATGTATTGACATTTGACAGAGAATCCCGATCGCAAGAAGGAAAACAAATACTTATAGACATGCTATTGCTGCAGTGGACTTGTCTTGCTATATGTAGACTTGTTAGTGTACATTGTATGATATGCTAATATTTGCGATACAAAGAAAGCGCACCATCACTTCAAGGCACCCGGCTCCGATTTGGTTAACTGATTCAATTCGATGTAAATAGCTCGTCTTCGTACAATAACCGATTAAATCTTGCCGTGGCTCTAGTTCGGTTCAGTAGCCCAGTTACCCAGTTTGGTTCTGGCTGGCTATATTCAAGTTCTAGTGTAGCATTGATACAGCCTACCCCTTATAGAAAAGTTGAAATGAAATGAAATACTTGCCTGATTATGTATTCTTTGGACCTCTGTGGAGCCGTTTTGATTTGACATGCCTCTGTTATATCACTTATCTCAGCAATTTTGCGAATGGGAAATAAAGCCATGGAAGTCACTCAGCTTCACAGGATTACACGCGTCTCTTGCACTTAGAACTATAGTATCTGTGCTCCAAGAACAGAATGATCGGAATTTACGTGTTTCCGTTCACAGTGAGCTTCTCTTGTTAATACACCGACTGCACCTCTTCTCTAAATCAGAGATCTGTCACCGATATCAAACACAAGGTGACACCGCTCTATCACAGTCAAAACACTTTTGTGAATTGTACATACATGTCTAATTTGTTATTCTATATGCTATGTCTATAAATGCAGTGTGGCTCTATAAGAATAGAGAAATGTAAGGTTCCCGAGTTCATTGAGTCAAGTACCAATGTATATACGTGCGTGGTAAATTTACTATTATCGTCATCAGCCTACTCTTCAGAACGTAGGCGCTGCACGAATAAACAGGAACAAATGAACGAATACTTATTTACCGTTCGAATGCCTTTGGCAATGTTTGTATTTGTTGGTCAATTTAAGATCCGTAAACCGCTAAGCAATCTAGGACAGATCTTGCACGATAATAACCACAAACATCTGATGAAAGCTGGTCTGTATCCATTCTTGCTTAAGATTGAAAAAAGCAGAAAAGGTACGGTATCTCGTATATGCAAAAGAATGGTAAAATTAATTTGAAAGGCTAATCATTTCTTTTCCCCTTTTGTCTTGTGCGTGCAGACACCGGATGCTGGCAAACTGGCAGTAGCAGCCCAAAAGCCATTTGTTACAGGTCATTCCACCACGCCAAAATCTTGATAACTTGTTTCGTTGCTACGACAAGATTCCGGCCGGAAGCAGCCTTCCTTCGAGAGTTCTACCGCATATCTTCCATCCGGCAAGACAAGGTTCGGTCGGTTGATAAGAGAAATGGGGCTTTAGCAAGAATAGTACTAGTGCCAAAACGTATACATAGTCTTTAAATCAATGTCATTGGCCACGGTGGTACTGGTTCATCTCATATTTAAGCATCTAAAACGGTTCCCTTGTGGTTCCGACTAAAAACGTTTCCTCAGGTTTCCTTTGCTTATTTGGCCATTCTTTTTCTGCTGCCGATGTGATATGCTCCCCCGTTGTTACATAGAGCGTAGAAAACCTTTTGGTCCTTACGGTTCACACAGTCTAATCGCACTGTATGATGTCGACTTTAGGATGGCAAATTAATCCACTAACTCTCGTTTGCATGAGTGGATGCCTACGACTTCTCCTTATTCTCGCTGCTCTCTTCGCCAAACAAAACCAGATACAGATGGGCATGTCACTGCTGATTATCTGTTGGAATGGGTTCTTTCAAAGCTCTTCTACAGCTTGCTTCGCTTTTTCAACTATCATTTATAGGCGAGGCTCTGGAAGCCTCTCTTCTCTGCTGATCCACTCGCTTTCTAGCTCCACAGTTGCTACCGGCTTGTTGCTCTTCTACTAGCCGCAAATTGCTCATCACATTGGCGATGCATTTTTATAGTACTCCTTGGCAGAATTCTGTCGCACTGGGTAAAACTTGCTTTTTGCCATTCGCACTAGCTGCTAGCTAGTTTTCCGCACTATTTTCCTACCCCCCTTATCCTGCTCCCCTATCTGACGTTTCGCTCTTGTACCTCAGTTTTCGGTTTTACCTACCTTTTTCTTTGTTTAGATGTAGTCTTTCCATTCCATTGTCGCTTGACGATTTCCTCATCTCTCAAATAAACTCGTATGAATACAGTAATAAAGAAAGGGAAACTGTTACCGAGATATATGACCTCCAAAAACCGAATTGGTTATCTCAAGGAGCAAGTATGCAAAAGACTCCTTTCTATAACCCTTTCGTTTACATCTTTCTACAAAAACATCGCCATTACTGCAGTGTTATATCATGTGTCTTTACTGAAATAGTCAGACGCTATAAAACGGAGAGAGCACAGTGAGAGCTTTTTTTGTTTGCGTTCTTCTATGATAATTATTGCAAGTTTATGTAAATATTTTTACGCTAATAAGGAAGACTTGAAGCATGATCTAGTCATTAACGTCTATTTTTTTGCAGTTCACACTCTAATACTCGCACTTGCTGCGGCCAAAGACATCACCTACAACGTGATAATTGTGCCGGAAGAACAACAAACGGTGGCAGTTGTTGTCGACCAAAGACCCTATACGTTACAGCCTTCCTCTGCTTCTTCTCTATTGTACACAGGGAAAGCTCCAGCAGCGACCCAAGGATATTATTACTCGAAGCTAGCTGGTGATCAAGTGGTCGAGGAAGAGAATTTTATGCGACCTGTCATTGAAACAGATACACCCAACGAATTTTATAATCGTTCATGGAATATCGCAACATTATCACCGCTTCCTACACTTTTATCGCCTCTATCACTCATCAATCATACTGACTTGAGTCCTCATTTAAAAAATGAAATTGTGACATACCATTTTGAAGCCGACCAAGACCAGATCAACCAGATGCACCAACATCCACTTACCAATACAGTCAAGGTTCGTGGCACGATGACACGAATTACGTAAGTGCTGTCAGCCTTTTGTTACCTATAGTATTGTCAATTCAACTTACAGACAAATAATTATAATAGCTTGAGCGAAATTCGAAAGTTTACAGATGTGGAGATGCAACTATCCGGTCACGGGACTAGATCGCTCTCCAAACACTCTTACAAGTTCAAATTACCGAAGCAACAAATGCTCGCTGGTTATCGCCACCTTAAATTGCGCTCATTGGCTTTGGACCCGTCATACATCCGTGAAAGGATGAGTTATGATATCTTTAAGTCAGTGGGCATAGCTTCTACTGACTGTTCCTATGTGAGGTATGACTGAAGTTTCGATGGGGATATTCTCCGTTATTTCCTCCTCTAACAAAAACGCTTAGGGTCTTTATGAACAAACGAACATATGGTCTTTATGGCCTTGTCGAAGTCTATAAGAAGCCTTGGATCGAAAATGAATTTTATGCTGGTCAAAAGCATGCCACATATGGCATTTTATATGAAGGTAGAGCTGTGAAGCTCTTTGTCACTCAACGAGCAAGTCTCGCTTACAGAGGGGACGATCAGAAGCTTTATGCAGACGGTGCGTACCAAATCGATGTTAAGCCAAGCGGGGGCCAACCCGCAGATTACACTCGGCTGATGGAGTTGACCAAGTTTCTTGCCAACGCACCTTCAACAGGACCTGATGTTGCCAAAGAATGGGAACGACATATTGACACACAAAGCATTATCCGGAAGTACGTGTTGATCAGAGTTACAAGACTTAGTACTAAGCATGTTTGTTTGTTTCATAGTATGGCTCTTGAAATTACTCTTGGATTGTCTGATAACTATATCACTAGTTTCTACAATTATTTCCTATACGATTATTGTCAACATCAAAAATTCATCTATATTCCTACCGATACTGAGTTCTCTTTCGGATCATCTACGTTTAATGTACCCGCTGTGTGGGACGCAAAGTATCAGCAATTTCCGGGGATGGCACAGAAACCACCGCTCATGACAAAATTATTGCAGGTGCCGCAGTTCAAGCAAGCCTTCGAATATCTGCTGGTCAAGATTTGCAAGGATATCTTTCATCCAGACGTTATCAATCCTTACATCGATTCGCTAGTAGATATGATTCGAGAAGATGTCACATGGGATCAAAGTTTGCCGCGGACTCCTAACGAAGATAGGTTAGAGGATCTGGTGAGTAAAGTGACAAGTGCCAAGCCCGAGCACCTTCTACCTCCGTACACCATCGACAGTTACATCGATTTGTTGTCGCGTGCTATTCATACTAGTTCTATGCCCTTGGATCAAGCTGTGGACGGCCCAACAGGGCATGTTTCTGTTGTAGGAGTAAAGGAATGGGTGTTTCATCGGAGAAGGGCCCTTTTGCAACAGCTGGATTCATCTGAATCAACAGACACGATCCGGTGTTATGACTGTAAACATGGTTAAAGTTCAATAACGAAACCATTAGATGAAGTTGGATAACGCGGGATAAACTTTTCTGCAATTTAAAAAAAAATGCGCTCTTTCCCCTAGACGATACGTCAGATTAGAACTTTTGCTCTTCATTACTCTGTTTTCTTATCAAACGCTGGGATGATACTGCTACCGATGTTTTTAAAATGGATAATATAACAAGCCGAAGCTGGACATTTTAATTGAACAATACAAGTGGGATTTTTCTTATCCACGAAATGAACATAAAGAATGATGAAAAGCGTAACTGTCTGCATTTAGGTATAATTATATCTATATCGAGATGTTACTAAGCGGGAAGAGTATTACTACTTGTGCACCAATTTCCCGTGTATGTGCCCTTGGCCAGGATTGATGATATCTATATGTGATCTAGTTATGGTGCTTTATTTTGATGGCTATGTTGATCGATGTTGGGAATGATTTTGCTGGCTCATATCCATCCCTCGGGTTGTCCAGAATGCCTTTCCGTAGGTGACAAGCTAAAAACGAAAGCATAGTGAGGACACACAGGAAGAAGTAAAAAAAAAAAAGCACGGAGGATAAGCCTCCTTTCATTTATCTTTACCAGCTCTTCGCCTTTCTTAATTTTACGGTTACCAGCTACAAAGATCCCAATTCGGATATGTTTGGTTTGTTCATCCATATAATTCAGAAAACAAACGTTCGGCCCTCCACCAATGCCACGAAAATCATTGCAAAACCTCGCTTCGTTTCCAAACTTGGCTGCATCAATGGATAAGTCCTGACCTAAACGTAAGACGTAATCCGACGTTGGATCGTAAGTCTTGTATTCAACAACGCCAATATAGTCCAGGATAAGTTGACGCGGTTGAAGAGTCTGCGCTGCAAAAAGCCCGTATGCGCCACAGCATGGATGGTTGGTGTCTGTAATCTTCTTGATCTTCACGTTGCGACGTTGTTCTTTAACGGACGGGAAATTGCCGGTCAGATTGACGTGATCGTTCATAAACTGTATACTGCGTTGATCGATGGCTCCTTTTTTTGGTTCAAACAGTTCTCGTACATCAGCTGGTACACTAGGTGACCAGGCAAGGGTATCAATGTAATTTACATCCGGGGTCCAGCCCGATGGAGGCGTTTTGGTCTTGATGCTTCGATAGAAACTGTACTGGTTGGCCATAAAGAAAAGAAATTCCTTTAAGGTGTTGATCGAGTCGTTTCCATGGGATTGCGCCACATTTTCCAAATTGAGCCATTCTAGCGGCTTTTGAGCCATTCTGTAACCAAACTTGATCTATTATTCAGCGCAAAGGAATATATGTCGCTTGAACACTGTAAAGAACTATAATTCCTAACGACTACGCTTTACTGGCGCTTCCTCGACCTAATACGAATCAAGTTACGTACTCGCGCTTTCCAAGCAAACAGTGATGCCAGGCATTTGCTTAGGTATGTGCATAGATACTACTTGTTAAATCATCATTATCCTGTAATTTCAGTCAACCCAAGTGATTAACAGGGATGTGGTATGTGGATAACAGAACCATAGAGTCGAAAAACTGATCGCCATTTCCGTTTGCACAGTCCTCATCAAATCACAATCATGGACCGAAAAGTGATGGATGTCTTACGTACGGCAACAGTCGATAGATAGGACAAGGAAAGCTAGGTTTTCATGAATCAATGATTATTATCTTACGTGTATGAGAGGAAGTCATGTTCTCAAATTGCAACAGAGAGAACACATGGACAGCATCACATACTGTGTCACGTTGCACTAAACTATGCTAAAGCTCCGTTTGGATGGAAAGGAGAAGTGTGGTCATCTCCCCATGTCTATTCTAGTGTTGTTGTTTCCTGCAACAACCACACGGAACTTCGGATATGCGGATAGAGGCATTCCCACCAGAGGTCTTGGCAGATATCGACGCTTATTTTTCAATCTATGACCGACTCGTCTGCCTTGTCGTCTGCAAGATCTGGTATGCCGTTTTCCGACCTCTGTTTTACCGTACTGTTATCATAGATACAGACTTGGAACTGCTTTGCCACGCACTCCAAGCTTCGGCAAAGACATCATCCCCAATAGGTCCACTTATTAAGCATCTTCTATTATACGAGTTCACAAGCGACTATCATACTACAGCGTTTGAGGATCTCGCCGTCCTTTGCCCAAACTTGCAATCATTGACCTATCATTGGAAGTCAATCTCAGAAGATCTTGGCATCAGATATATTCTACGCTCGGTCCCCATCCCACATTACCTCACTCATCTAACTATCCATACCTCTACTGCGATAAAAGACCTAATTCCTTCATTGCCATTTGCGAATCGGCTCAAATCTTTTCGACTGAACACTACAGGCGATCTCCACTTCGAGCATTTACGGAACTTACACCTCTCTTGTCCCGAACTCCATTCGCTCTCGATCGGAACAGTTGAACTATGTTTTGATACATCAGCCTCTGCTCTACCAATACATGATCTGCAGCATACTGAAAGTAAACTGCGAACTTTAGAGTTGCGTTATTATCGTCCGTGGAAAAGGCCCATTTCTTGGTTGGCCTATATAGCTAAAACGTATCCCAACTTGGAAACTTTGCAGGTCCATGAGCCATTTAACGAATGGTTCACAATTACTGGTCGGCAATGCTCGGAAATGGTTGAAAAACTCGAATTGCTCTATCCTCGCATAAAAAATGTCGAAGCGGCCGACGTCCAATTCTGTGAGAGGTTTCTAGAATCATTGTTCCCTAGCGACCCAGAGGCTGCTGTTACAGATATTACGTTTGGATACTCTTCAGCTTTCAATGAAATTCTTGTTAAACATTTTTCGAAAACTAGACTGGAACAACTTAGTATATTGACAATCCTCAGTGCTACCAGCTCTGCGTGGCTGACGTTACGTGATATCATGCCATGTCTGAAAATGCTGCGTTTGAGAGAGCTGACTATAGGCCCTGAAGAATTCGTCATGGACCCCAACGCCAGCACACTCTTTATCGACACCCTCTTAGTCAGCTGTCCATATCTGAAAAATCTGACGGTATTCCGTTGCTCGATAAGCTCGGAAGGATCAATACAGGAACCGCACGGCCTCCAATCACTCATTCTGAACCATATATATATCGGCGATCGTCCTTTTGACTATTTAGCCAAACAATGTCACAAGCTTCGACACCTATCGATACTGAATTCGTGCGATGTTACTTGGGCAGTCTCAGACAGAACCCAGGATACTTGCATTTATCTTCCCCACCATGAACTCGATACGCTTCATCTGGAATCGATTGTTGTTCAATATCCACGTGTGAGCGAAATGGCTAGTGCGGCGCCCACCCGCTTTCCCGCGACGATGTATAGAATTGTCCAAGGTGACTGCACCCGATGGGTATTCATGGGTGATAACCCGACTTCAGATGTGGAGGTATGCGACACACGCCATGCCTCTGTTGTCCGACGTATGGATATCAGTCCGCAGTTAGTTGATCAAGAAAGTTCAAAAGTGATAGAGCGATTGACTAGCTCCTCTGGCATGGTTCGTTTGTTTACTCTGATGGTATCCGATAGCAAGGCATGGGAAAAGCAACTTCGCAACGGATACATTACCCTCGCCTACAAGTCTGTCAATAGGTTGTATATTAATAAGAGGCGCGTCTGCCTTCCCGATACCAAAAGACGCGTCATGACAACATGATATACCAGACAGGATAACATGCACAAACAGGCGCAATAAATGGCCCGTTTCGACTCAAATCCGTTATCCTTAGCGACACAATCACCTTATCATTTTCCTAGTCTCTTGCTTTTTGATTAGAATGCACTTTTCAGTCAGGATAAATAATATAAGAACTAACTGTAATATCATTTTCCTGCCGAATATCGTGTGATATTTGTAAAGCATGGATAATTCGGTGACTTTGCGTCATTGTTATTGATAACAAGAACCGCACTGTATACCTGTTTTAATACAATATTTGTTTCTCTCATGTGCGACACAGCAACTTGGCATGTGCGTCGGAGTCACAATCCAATAACTGATTGGAGTATGTTAGGGATTGATAACACTAACACGACATAGAATAAGCCCAATACTACGCCAAACGCAAGGTTTTGCTGTACAATTAGTAGGTTTAAAATGAATGGCTCCTCTCGCTAAACTCTGGTGTGTATTTAATACTGCGAGCTATAGAAACACTCTGTTCAACCAGTAGGCACACCTCACCTGCACAATAAGATCATCCCTGGGAACTGCCTCTTGAGTGTTCGCCCACTTGCCAAACGATTACCACATCATGCAACTTTATGTGAGTTTGCTGCCGCACGGAAGCTCTTGCAACATGATTCCGAGAGACAAGACGTTCAAATGATTATGCACTTAGTCATAGAGCAACATGTTCTGTAGCATATTTACAAAACCTGGCTACGAGTTGCATTAAGGATGCTATATATAAAAGGATAGAACTCCACACCACAATTGCGGTCAAAATACCCAAACACGCTGTATACCTTCATCTGAAACACCCGTTCTAGTTCCTACTCTTCCCTAAGTGTACGTTGCTACATCTTGAAAAAATGGATTGGCTAGGCTTTATTGGATCACTTGGATCTGCCGCTATCGGTGTAGCACCCGAGATGATGAGGGGTGCTAACTCGACACCGGATTCCAAGCCAGAAGCATCAAGGCTACCACAGTGGATGCCTGGACAGTTCTATCCAAGGGGCAAGATTTTCAACTATAATGGTACCAATTTCGTTTGCTATCAAGACCACGTAGCCCACGGACATGACTGGACACCACCCAATTTCCCAGCTTATTGGAAAGCCCGATGATCCTAATCTGCAATTCCTACATTGTCAGATTATTAACCGGTTAAAGCAGCAGACTATCTCTCATTGTGAAAACAAGCATTTTTACAAACCAGCAGAACTGTATCTTCCTTGTATCGTGTTCTTCAGTTGCAGATTGAATAAATCTCTCATTTCATTGAAACTGTTTCCCATCTCACCTTGACGAGTCTATCAATTATCTTTCTAATACATCCTGATAGAACACAGCAGGCGAAGGCCACGCAAATTGCTAATGCTGTATGGCATAATAGAAACTCTTATCGCAGTTTTTGTGTTCGTAGCGTTTGTGAAACTTAGAGTATTCCATATAACTTTTTTTGTATCTGCATTTTCCAAGATTTTCTACCATTTTTACCGTTACATTGATCGTTCTAGCTAGTTACGGAAGACAAACCTCGCCATTATACGGCAATGAACCGCTTTTCAACCTTAGCCATGAAAGCTGCGTATGAATGTTTAGTCCTTCAGAACGAATGGCGGGCAGAGTTGATTGAATTGACACTAAGCACAGCGACCTTTCAGATGTTAAAACCCCACTGGTTGCTCTTAAAGGTGATATAGGTCCAATTACCAAGGTTTTCTTTTATTAACCACAATGTTTTGATATTCTCCATTATCGCAAAGTGCAAATTCTGGGAGGTACCTCTCCTGCCCTTGTGCAGTGAATCACTCAATCCGATCAGCCTTTAACACTGTTGTTCCGCAATAATTGCGCGTAATTTTTTTCTCTCAAAATGTCCACTATTTTATGAGTATTCCTATCTGTAGAATACAATATCAGTTACCGTATGAAGCCATTTCAATTGTTTTTAACGCTCAATGACTTTAACGTTTAGCTGGTCTTATCAGCGTTAAAATCAGTCTTTCAATATGATGTTGGATCTGTTCGAAACACTCTGTCACTAGCAGCCCCAGCACAAATAAATATGAGTTTCTCTCTTAGATTACCATATCCCGATACACATTGCCAACGTCGCGTTTGACCAATGACTCGCTACCCAGTTCGCTGAAGCCAGATCAGACAGGTTCTTGTCGTCTTGCAGCCGTATATATTCTCTCAGGCACAGGTACTATCATGATGATTGGTCAATTATATCAACGGGATCATAAGGTCCGCCTCAGTCGAAGCTGTTTCGGAGTCATTCTTTCTTTGAGCTGTTACCGAGGGAGAGAGAGGACAGGAAGGTATATCATTCAAGTCCGAAGGGCTGCAGCGAAATGACGAATATTAAAGGAAGCGGATTGGGTGGGAGGTAATGTCCGCATTGACTGGATGCTTGCCTCAGACAATTACTAATCATGGTGATTGGCCGTCGGCTAAATGATCATGCGTGCAACAATGGGAACGAACAATAAGGCCTGTCAAAAAAGGGTTATAAAGAGAGAGAGCTGCTGTTTCTTGTCTTTTTTTTCCCACACTGTGAATTTTTCGTTTCTCTTCTATTTGAGGAAAAGCTTGGTCATTCAACATGGCTAGCCAATCTGAATTACGTCTTCGGCCTAAGCATGAGCCTTCAACCGGGCACAAGTTGTCAGCCGACCAAAACACACCGTTCTCCTCTCCGTCGTCGTCTTCGTCTTCCACTTCGGAACCCAAACTGGTCGATATGGAAAGGGATAAAAAAGGCTGTTCTTCCTGTGGCAAAACACCCGATGGCAAAAGTAAAGATCAAGCAAACCCCCTTTTTTTTATTCCTCCAAAGAAAAAAAAAGACTGAACTTTTCTTTAATTTATCTTAGCATTTCGTGTGCCCACCACCCGAGAAATGGTTACATCTCTTTTGGATCCCAACGAAAGCAAAAGTTTCTTTGACTGGATAACATTGGGTACTATGGCTATAGAAATTGCCCTGTTCTTTATCTTGCCCTCCCATGTGAAACAGATCTTGTTTATTGGTATCTTTGCTTTCTGGCGTTTGGCCTACAATGTCGGTCTAGGGATCCTTTTGAAATACCAGAGTGATCATCGTGGTCTGGTCCGCTGGGCAAAAAAGAATCGCCTTTTTGATCCATCCAATCTCAAAACATGTCAATGGCTTCAACAGCAACTTAGCATGAAAATGGGAACGGATTATGAGTTTACGGTAAGGTTACAAAAAGAAACTCTTGTCTAGAATGTTAGTGATCCTCATGGTCTATTAAAAAAAAAAAAAAAGACGGCACCGATCGAGTACAATACTTGGTTATTGTTTCGTCAACTGGTCGATTTGATCTTGATGAATGACTTCACAGCCTACATGTGCTTTGCTCTTTCCTGGGTGAATACATCACCTCAGTCGTCTAGTATATTGATAGATATACTTCGATGGCTGGGCGGTCTATTCCTGGTGGCATTTAATGTTTGGGTCAAAGTGGATGCTCAGCGTGTAGTCAAAGACTTTGCCTGGTGTAAGTTATCGTTCCGAGAGTTGTTACGCTCAAACAAGAGACTAACAAAAGAGCGGTGGATTCTATTCAGATTGGGGTGATTTCTTTTTCTTGATCGAACAATCCTTGACGTTTGATGGTGTTTTCGAAATGGCACCTCATCCGATGTATTCTGTTGGTTATTTCGGCTACTATGGCGTTTCGATGATTTGTGCAAGCTATACTGTCTTATTTGTCAGCATGGCTGCTCATGCCCTTCAGTTTGCGTTTTTAGCGCTTGTTGAAACACCACGTAAGTGTATTATGCAAAAGTAGGTTGAAGAATGCTAACAAGGAAAAAAAACGACTGTTGATAGACATCGAGAAGACTTACAATGCTCCAACAACGAAGACAAGACGAAGAAAGCGACGTTCTTCCTCTATTCCAGCAGTTTTGGATGAAGATGCAGCTTCGATGATCGATATGCATTCTGGTCGTGATTTCTACGCAACTTACTTCCGACGCGACTTGATCGTCTTTAAGAACTTTGACCTGTGTCGTTCCACTGACCTCGTTTCCGTCCTTGTAATGTTCTATGCCTTGGTCATGCCTTTGCTGATTCCCGGAAAAGTCGGTGTTTTGTTTGCTGTCGTTCAAGCGTTTGGTTGGAGGGTCTTTCATACCTGTGGACTCGGTTGTTTACTTCGCGCCCAGTCCGCCAACAAATTTCTCACGCGTCATTTTCTGAAATGGGGCGGTGGTGCACAGGAAGCCTTTAAGAACTGGAAGAGGTAATTGAAAAGGAAAAGAAAAGTATTAGATTTTTGCTTGCCTTCTTTTTGCATGCATTCATAACACCATACATAGCTTATTCAATTTGTCCCTTTGCATGACTTATATCACCTTCTTTGCTGCTTGTTGGAAATTGTACGCACTCCCGGAGTGTTGGACCTGTGGTACAACGTTGCTACGACATACCCTCGGTTTGGTAAGTTTTTGCTTTATTATTTAGCCCTTAAAAAGTGCGATTAGCCGATCTAATATGTCATGGTACCTTTTTTCCCCGGCTCTCTGACAGATCTTTATTTGTCTCCATATATGGACTTCTGTGTCCATTTACGAAGTGCTTGGTGACTTCGGATGGTAAGCCCTTCCTTTCCTTCTCAAACGCGCCAAACGCATGCATTGACTTATATTGTCTTAGGTTTTACGGAGACTTTTTCATCGATGAATACCAAACAACTCTATTATACACTGGCATCTATCGGTAAATCCTTCCGGAGTGACAGTTCCTGTAAACTTAATTGTTTGTCTTGTTAGGTTTTTGAATAACCCCGAAAAGATCATGGGTCATGCTGCTTTTTGGGGTATGACCCTGATAACCAACAGTTGGACTATATTTGGTTTGGCACTGTTTTCTCAGGTTTCTAGTTTTTTGTTCCTGCATTATGTGGAAGCGTAAGTTTTAGGATGCGTTTACGAGTCTAGGATAAAGCGAGACAGCTTATTTTTTGCTTTCTTTGGTTAGACCGCATATGCAAAAGCTGTATGGAGACCAGATCCGGAAAGAAGCAGGTCTTACCAAAACTTTACGGACAGCCGCTAACAAAACGATTCCGGACAAACTTCAGCAAGAGATCGCCAAATTGATTCGTGAAAAGGCTGAATTACAGGCTGCAGTGGGTTCGACAAAGCATGTGGAAAAATTGATGCGCGAAACGATGGAGAAGATTGAAAAGGCCATTGAAGAGACAGCTGGTGCCGTAGGAGATATTGTGACTGCAGGTAATTGACAGACAAAAACAAAACAAAAAAAGTAAAGGGAAGCGTATGCGTATGCGTATGCATACGTTCGTGTGTGTATGTGCGTGGCAACAGCAGAAGGTTATTGATCTATCTGATCTATAAAAAATTGTCAAAATAGCGGGACCTCGGCTGCAGGAAGTATTAGCCGAAACAAAGCTGTTACTGGACCCAGCCCCTTCTTCATCAAGATTAAGCCGAGACCTTGATGGATATGATCCAGCTCATTACGGTTTGGCTTTGGAAAAGACAAGTTTTGCTCTTGGTCAGCCTGTGTGCGTCCATTGGGACGCCCCGGTACATCATAGCCCCAAGGATTGGATCGGTATCTACAAGGTTGGATCCAACAAGAGTACCAAGGTTACGACGGTGAGTTCTCGTGGTCTTTGGTTCTGGACAACACCTTTCCGGGATGAGGATGAGGAGAACAAGGATACTATCACGGCGGGCCAGCCGGGCGAGACCTTGGGTCAGCCCCAAGGGGTAGTGGTGTTTAGTGGTGACAAACTTCCGTGGGAAATCGGCATGTATGAGTTCAGGTATCACCATGACGGCAAGTACGATGTTATGGCGACAAGCAATGTATTTGAAATCACAGGTAAAGGGAAAAACAAAAAATCATGGATGTGGTGGAGAGTATCTTTTTCTTACTTTTTGTTTGCCTTTTTCAATTAGCACCACTCGCTGCTGGTCAAGTGCAAGATACCAACGCAGTTCAACTCTCCTTATTAAAGTTGATCCAGAATGTTCTGGGAAATAATCCCGAGCTGATGCCGGTATCGCCTTTGGAAGATTACGATATGAGTATGAATGAAACCGAGGCTCGGCATGTTGCGTATGCTATCCAATTGATGTATGGCGTTGAATTCGCATGGGAAGTTGTCTTGGCTGACAAGTGTGTGGCCCGACTAACCAAGAGAGTAAGTTCTCATGACAGGCAAAAGCCAGGGGTTAGAAAAAGGGGGAGGAAAGGCAACAGCCAAAAAATAGGAAAAAGAAAACAATTATGCTGATCTTTTTTATCTTGATTTAGGTTCAACATGCAGTGGAGGCTATTGCACCTCCGGGTCAAAAACTACTTTCTACAGATTAGATCTGCTTCAACCTAAGGACAATAAGTTGAGCTATAATACTGACGTTTATCTATCTACTGCAAATAAAAAGAAAATAGGTATTTCCATAGCTACCTATTGCCTAGTATCCGAAGGGGAAAAAAAAGAAGTTTCTGTTTGTTTGCGTCGCTATAACTGTATTGATGATTTGCTTTTGCAGTTATGTTTTTTCCTTGGTACTCTTCCGCCCGTGTCTCTCTTTATCTCTCTCTCTTCTTTTTTTGGTCTCCATCCCCACACCCCCTTACTTGGATATCTATCTTGGGCAGGAAGAAAGGGGGAGACAGAGTGAAAGAGAGCAAGAAAACATGCGCGGGAAGATATATGTTTATTTCTGTAACACTATTTTTGGAATAAACTTAAGCATCGGATGCAACTCGATGCAAATAAAAAAGAAAAGAACGTTAAAGTTTTTCTTTGTTTTCTAGTTGACATTGCAGAAGAGACTATTTTCTTGCTGCCTTGTGGTTCTAAATGCGTTCTGAGTTTGGCCTTTTTCTTATGCACAGACAGCTGCACCGATCAGATAACCTAGAAGAGCAGTGATCAACGCACCAAAGAGAGAGGAAGGAGTCAACAACGTTGCCGCCAACCAAGATTCGCCATGCATTCTCTTGACTTCGTAAGCATCATAGCGAGACTTAATCAATGTATCATTCGAAACTATTATGGACTGGGCTACTGGTTTTGATGTCGTTTCTGGTCTCTCTTCCTCACCCTCGTCAGTGTTTTCAATGAAAGGAGTTAACTCCACGTTTTGAACATTCCCAAAGAAGTCCGTCACTTTAACCTAATATGGCATAGCGTCAATTTTTCAAGTCCTTGTAAAACGCCTTCCTCCTAGCCTTACCTTGTCCACTGGTCGTTTGAACAAATCAGACCGAATACCAGGGTGAGAGCTGATCTTCTCGGGGTCGTACGTATCAAACTACGAGAGTCCAGAACATCAGGTTTAAGTTTCCAGGTTATTATCCCTTGCGGATCCCAAGATTTGGTTACCAGATCCTGTAGCGTCTTGTTACTTGTCATGTCAATGTTTTCCAAAAACTCCAGGTTATAATAGGTAAAACTGTCGATCACAGCCACGCCAATATCATAATCAATGTGATGCTATTGTTTGGTAAAGGCAAACGCCGGTCACATCAATGAATCCCACCTAGAGAAGGCAAAAGTTCATGCTCTACTTACCGAGTAGGAGTTTTCGCCTAATTTGCTACTACCCGTGGCTAAGATATTGGGTGAATCGAATTGGCTATACATCGTATTGGCTTGACATGTATCAATCATAAAAAGAATCTCGTTGTATCTAATAACGTAATCCACCAATAATAATAACAGCATCTTCTTCGTAAATGCTTCTCGATGCTCAAAGTATGAATGTTTGCTTTGGCTACCTTTTCTTCTCCCACATCTGCTTAAATGCATCGGCTAAATCATGCGCGCTGATTTCTTCAGCATCTTGAAATTTTAGAAACTCATCGCCTCCATGACCCGTCATGTAGACCAAAATATTGGAACGATCGTCGGATAAAAGACGTTTGGATCGAGGAGTAGAAGGTGATACGCGACCTTTTCGTTTCGTGATAATAAAAATAATAAGACAGAAGAAGCCATTGAGCCATCGATTACTTCTCATTTTCTTTTGGAGTCCATATAAGATAAGGCCAGCTCATACCTGTCAGCATACGAATGAAGTTTTCGACCGTCACTTCGTAGCCTCGGTAATCCACTTCGACATTATCACCATAGAGATCCAGTAATCGCGCAGCGTTATTGTAGACGGTTGCTGGATATTTATTTCGAGGATTGCAGGAAACGTCATCAGCAAGCATCAAGATGATATTGGAATCGGGAATGCCAAGTCGTTTCACTGTTCGATACATGGACAAGGTGTTTGCTACATGACGGTAGTTGAACCAAAATCGTGAAGTGCAGACCTAAAATAGAAAACAGAATGCCATAAGAAAAGGCACCTTTTCGTTCAGCTTTATTGTGTGTATTTGGCTACAGTGACGTAGGGTTGGTATGTACCAGGACTGCCCAGTTATTAGTATGTCCACTTTGACTAAAAAACTTTTCGGCTTCTTGTATGGAGGCATGGACGGAGATAGAGAGTAACGTGGCAAGGACAATCAAGCCACGAACCCACATTGGAAATGAAGCAAAAAAAAAAAAAGAAGAGAAAGAGAGGAAAGGGTAAGGGGCAACGATGAGGCGGCGTGACGGCGTTGTCCCACCGGCATGAGATTCTCTTCCTTTGCTCACTTATTGAGCTATCCTCACCAAGGATGCCTTGACCATTCTGTACAGCCATACGTGCAAAATGGAGATGGGCAATAGTAATGCACATAGGCCCAATATTCGTTCATTTCAAATTGTGAAACGAAGGAGAAGGGGAAGAGAAATCTTTGGTGCCTATGCACTGCATGGCCAATGAGGACAATCTGTTTAAACCCCGCATCACCAAATAGGTTTTTAATCTTCTCTGTGTGAAACGAAACCCTAACGGCCCTTTCTATCTCTCTCCCCTCATCTCGAAAAGATCGGGTATCGTGAGATTAGCATATCCTTGCTGGATAAAGGTCAGCTTAGAACAGATCAACAATGTGTGTCAGTGAGACCGAACGGATTGTATATATGTGTGCTTTATACATAACTTTGTTTTGCGTATGGGTTACACTGAAAAGCTTAGGGAAAGCTTCTCTCTTATTTTTCTTCCTTCCCTTTTCCTCACCTTTTCCCTCTTTTTCTCTTTTTGTTTCCCGCTGCCTCATCTTCCGCTTTTCCCGCATAAATCCTAGATGGCTGTGTTAACTTCCTTAGATGACTCTCTTTTAATCCGCTTAACGTATTCCCTCGACTTGAAGGACATCATTCAGCTTAGTCGTGTCAATATGCGATTGCAGAAACTGGTCTACAATAGCCCAGAAGTTTGGACGACAGACGTGTTGTTCCCTGTGGGTGATCGATCGATTACGGATCAATTCATCAGATACCTTGTCCCACGCATTACCCGACATTATGGTATCCATGCCCTCCGTCTGGTCAATCTTCCACTGACCTGGGCAGGCTATCTATGGATTTTTGACCAGTTTGCCCATTCGGTCGACTGCATCGATCTGACTGCCGACGATAACTCCTTGCGCGATCTGGCACGTCACCTTCTTATCTTTGCTGGTAATCTGGCGATGCTACAAAATGATAATAAGATTCCGATCACGTTCCGACAGTATGCCATCGATGACCGTGAATACACAGAGGCCCTAATAGCCACCGACTACCTCGGCCAACGATCATTGCGCGATCTTCATCGGTTACTATCCTCATTTACTCTGGACGATCCACCCTTCGAACGTCTGGTTCAATTCCGTGTATCGAGCACAGACCATCCAGCAAATCATCAAGATAAAAATGAACATATCCATGAACTTCAAATGTTGGCCTCCTTTTTGGCTGGTAGGAAACTGTCGCACAAGCGATCCAGGGAGGACGAGGAGAGAATAGTTATACCCAAACATCCACGACGTAACCTAGCGACATGAAACAGAAAAAGCACTTATTTTTTTTTGCACTACCTTGATGCTATGATTCCTGAAAGGAACAAAAGAAAAAGAAGAGGGAAAAAAGACACCTTGAAGGAAAGAAAACCAAAAAAAAAAAAGTTGAAAAGTGAAGAAAACTACTCACTGTTGGATATCTCAATAAAAGTAGTTGCAGCACACGCAGAAAAAACGACAGTAAGCGGAATGTAACAGAAAAGAGAGAAAAAGAATAGGAAAGGAAGACCAAGGGAAAAAAGAAAGGACAGGGTTATTGCGGGTGGGTCTGCTAACGCTTCCATTCCCCTCTCCTCCCCCCCCCCCCAAATTTTCTCCCCACACCCGAAAAAGATAAAAGAACACCTTTTTATTTCTCTCTAGTTTGTCGTGTATGCGGGTGGACAAGCATTATAAACTCAAAGTTGCAAAAAGGAAAGTGATACCAGGTTGTTGTGTCATTACTCATAGTGTGGTGTCCATTGATATTGCAACAAACTGTAGATGCACGAAAAGTGAAAGCCTTTTCTTTTTTTAAAAAAAAGAAGGGGGAGTTGGGTGGATAAAAGCAAAGCCTGACAGTTAGGAAAATCAGGAGCTGTGAAACTTCATCTACCTTATTCATCGTCTAAAATAAAAAATAATAATAATAAAAAAAGATCGGGGAAAAGGATACTAGACAGCTCGCAAAATGTTAGTAAAGCAATTCTGTAAGGGGCAAGGGGATATGCCGTATTTGTTTTGCTCGAAAAGGAGATACATAGACAAAATGAAGAACTCTGGATTTATAGTAGTGTATGTTGATCCACGAAAAAAAAAAAAAGCAACCCTTGTTTTTAAAAATATATCTACATTATATAAAGGCCGGATCGTGCGAGTTGTTTTCTTCTCTACTTTTCTCGTTATTCACTATAAGAAATGAAGTACGTGATTAAACCCTTGAACCTCGAAGGTGGCCAATGGTAAGAATAGAGAAAGGCTCGCTTTTCTCAATTGAATGGTTTAATTGATATATGCTATTCCTCTATTAGCGCCTGGTGTGGAAAATATGGCCATAAGCGTACTACCTGCCCATTGCTAAAGTAAATGTCAACGCAAAAAACAAATGAATGAATGGAAAAAAAAAGAACAAGACCTACGCATACAAGCACACACACACACGCGCGCGCAAACATATATATCTTCTGTTTTCATCACCATATCTTCGCATGTCAACTATCCTGTATTTTCTTTCTCTTTCGGTCGACTGAGTTGACCTACGATCTCCTCCATCTCTTTTACATTGCAAGAACGAAGAAACCTTTCATCGCTATCCATTTTTTCTCCATTCACTTTCTACTTAAGCCATTCTTGATTCTACATCTCCCAAGCTCTCCTTTTTGTAAAACGAATTCATTCGAAAAGTTTTGCTATTAGCATTTGGTTTTCTCATTTCATTTTCTTTTTGCTATATTTTTTCTTTTCTTCCTATTTCTTTTCTTTTTTTTCCCCCTCTGCTCAGGCTGCGTGGCAAGTATATATGTATATGATGAACTTCTTTCTTTTCTCTTTTTTCTTTCTTAAAAAGTATCTTTTTGGCTGTAAATCTATTCATGCAAAAAAAAAACCCAGGTTGACTTTTTTCTCTTTTCTCTCTCTCTCTCTCTCTCTCTCTTAACTCTTTCCTTTATGCATTTATTATTCCCGAATAAAAGAAGAAGAAAAAAAAACCGATCACCATTAGAAAGCTTATTTATATATAGGAGAGGGTATCCATAAGTTTGCCACTGGAATACCTCTCTCTAGTCTTGTAAAAACGGAAACGAACATGTTGATCACATGTTTCTACACGAAGACTTGGTATGTAAGAGTCACAATCTTAACTCGATGTAAACATTGGAACTCATGCTTGAAGGTTTATTCTAATAGAGACAACATGGTTCTTCTATTTACGATCCATGCATGTAAAGTTTTCTATTTTGTAGATCGCTGAGAAAAGTATATATATATATTTGTATATGTATATGTACATGAACATCTTGAGCGCCAAAATAAGAAACTAAAGTTTCAACTTTGACAAGACCAAACTTATTGCTCCCTAGAGTTAAACTTTTATCTCCTTTAATCTTGATTTGCCGCTGTTCCCTTTTCTGTAGATTTTCAAAACAAACATGAATGCTTCGGACGTTCTTGTCTCTCTCTCTCTCTCTGTGTGTGTGTTGTTACTGAACGAATCCGAATAGGTGCAGATTTGTTCATGACGGAATCCATAACACGAGACCCGTCCCTTTTTTTTTTTTTTTTTTTTTTTGGTTGCCGGGTGGATTCCTTCCCTGTTCATAGATTCACTTTCGGAATTCCTACTTCACTTTCTCATTCACAACAAACAGATCGATAATCATTTGGCTCACGCTAAACAGGAAAATCTCATTGCTCCTGATTCATTCCTTCCACACTTTTTCTTCTCCCTTTTGTTTGCTTGGGTAGATTGAGGAAGAGTATCTTTCTCTCTTCTCGGAATCGGGAACACGAGCATATATGTAGCTGGATGTGTTTTTCGATTTTTCCATGCTCTGCATGCAACTGAAGAAAGAAAACAAAAAGACACCATCGATCGAATGCCAACATTATGTCGTAAACTCGCGTGATTAATGACAAGTAGAAAAAGGAAATTGTTTTCCTGGTGATGGATTTCGGTGGTGGATGTTTCTTGTACCTTCCAGGTGCTTCTTCAGGCACCTAGAATTATCCAGCGGAAAAACAAGTGCAATTTCTCATCTGATTGTACAAGTTTCACGGTCGCCACTAGAGTTTTGGTTTCACACCCACGCAATTTAGCCCTTCGGAGGTTGAATGCATGGTTTATCTCGGTTTGGCGCTCAAAGAAAGTAAAGGGCAATAGGATGAAGGAAAAAAAAAAAAGAGAAAAGGAGGTAATAGGTCTTCGAGGGCTTAGGATAATATGCAGGTCATCATTGCATAAGTCAAATGATACCCTTTCTTTTGGCTTACGATAGAAGATGATAGAAAGAAAGAGAAAGAGGAAAAGAAATCCATGTTTCTTTTCGGCCCTGAAAGTCAGGTACTATGGCAAAGGGGCGGAGTTGCCATGGAGACTAAAATTTCCGGTTTTCCAAAATGTTCTTTGCCCTTCCAAGAGGGTCACGATGTAGCCAATGATGATAGAGGATAGACCCTAAATAAGCCACGATAGCGGAAAGTGCTGGCACTTTTTTTTGATTCGGGGTCGGCCTCTATTTTTTTAAGATAAAAGGATAATTGACGACGCGATATACCCGTTTTGTTTTTCTCTTTCCTCATTATTCATCATGTCTGAAGGAAAAGCTGGTAGGTAGAAGAAAAATATACAGTTATCTTCTGCGATTGGATTTGCCATTCTTTTGTACTGACGCCGATTCCTTTCTGTTCTTTTCTTTTTCTAGTTGGTATTGATTTGGGTACTACGTAAGTGTTATAGAAACTCGGAGACGGACGGCAAAAACAAAAGCGAAGACAGAGAAGACTTACATTACGCGTTTTTTCTATAGCTACTCTTGTGTTGGTGTCTGGCAAAACGACCGTGTCGAAATTATTGCCAACGACCAGGGTAACCGCACCACTCCCTCCTATGTCGGTTTCACCGATACTGAGCGTTTGATCGGTGATGCTGCCAAGAACCAGGTCGCCATGAACCCCTACAACACCGTCTTCGATGCCAAGCGTTTGATCGGTCGTCGTTTCAACGATTCTGAAGTCCAATCTGACATGAAGCACTGGTCCTTCAAGGTCATCGAAAAGGACACCAAGCCTATTATCCAGGTCGAGTTCAAGGGTGAGACCAAAACCTTCACCCCCGAAGAAATTTCCTCTATGGTTCTTATTAAGATGAAGGAAACCGCCGAGGCTTACCTTGGTACCCCCGTCAAGAACGCCGTCATCACTGTGCCCGCTTACTTCAACGACAGTACGTAACAAAAAAAGTTTGGAAACAAAAAATAGGGGGAAGGAAAAGAGCACAGAAAAAAAGGGACGTTGGAGGAGTTTGAAATTAATCGTTTCTTTCTTTTCTTTTCGATGGAATTATCTAGGTCAGCGTCAGGCTACCAAGGATGCTGGTTTGATTTCTGGTTTGAACGTCCAGCGTATCATCAACGAACCCACTGCTGCTGCCATTGCCTACGGTTTGGACAAGAAGACTGACGGTGAGCGCAACGTCCTTATCTTCGATTTGGGTGGTGGTACCTTTGATGTTTCCCTTTTGACCATCGAAGATGGTATCTTCGAAGTCAAGGCCACTGCTGGTGATACCCACTTGGGTGGTGAGGACTTTGACAACCGTCTCGTCAACCACTTCATGCAAGAGTTCAAGCGCAAGTTCAAGAAGGACATCTCTGGCAATGCCCGTGCCGTCCGTCGTCTCCGTACTGCTTGTGAGCGTGCTAAGCGTACTTTGTCCTCTGCTGCTCAGACCTCTATTGAAATCGACTCTCTCTTCGAGGGTGTTGATTTCTACACTTCCTTGACCCGTGCCCGTTTCGAGGAATTGAACCAGGACTTGTTCCGCAACACCATGGAGCCCGTTGAGAAGGTCCTCCGTGACGCCAAGATCGACAAGGCCTCCGTCCACGACATTGTTCTCGTCGGTGGTTCCACCCGTATTCCCAAGGTCCAGAAGATGGTCTCTGACTTCTTCAACGGCAAGGAGCCCAACAAATCCATCAACCCTGACGAAGCTGTTGCCTATGGTGCTGCCGTCCAGGCTGCCATTCTCTCCGGTGACACCTCCGAGAAGACCCAGGATCTTTTGCTTCTTGACGTCGCTCCCTTGTCGCTCGGTATTGAGACCGCTGGTGGTGTCATGTCCGCCTTGATCAAGCGTAACACCACTGTCCCCACCAAGAAGTCCGAAGTCTTCTCCACCTATGCCGATAACCAGCCCGGTGTGTTGATTCAGGTCTTCGAAGGTGAACGTGCCCGCACCAAGGACAACAACTTGTTGGGCAAGTTCGAGTTGACTGGTATCCCCCCTGCTCCCCGTGGTGTTCCCCAGATCGAAGTTACCTTCGATGTCGATGCTAACGGTATCTTGAACGTCTCCGCTTTGGACAAGACCACCGGCAAGTCCAACAAGATCACCATCACCAACGACAAGGGCCGTCTTTCCAAGGAAGAAATCGAGCGCATGGTCAACGATGCCGAGAAGTACAAGGCTGAAGATGAGGCCGCTGCTGCCCGTATCTCCGCCAAGAACGGTTTGGAATCCTATGCCTACAACCTCCGCAACACCCTTCAGGATGAGAAGGTTGGCGGTGCTCTTGAGGCCGGTGACAAGGAGAAGCTCAACAAGGCTGTCGATGAGGCCATCAAGTGGTTGGATGATTCTCAGGAAGCTTCCAAGGAAGAGTACGAATCCAAGCAGAAGGAATTGGAAGAGGTTGCCAACCCCATCATGATGAAGTTCTACCAATCCCAAGGTGGTGCTCCTGGTGCCGCTCCCGGCGGTTTCCCCGGTGCTCCTGGTGGTTTCCCTGGTGCCGCTCCCGGCGGTGCTGCTGCCCAGGACAACGACGGTCCTTCCATCGAGGAAGTCGACTAAATGTCCTCACCCACCAAAACGTCTTAGACTCTTGTGATTTTTTACACCCTTTCTCGTTGTTGCATATATAATTCTATTTCTTTATTTTTTTTTTTTTCGCTTCATTAGCTCAAGTTCAGAAGGGTGGGAAAAAAAACAACAACAGCAAAACAAAAAATTCAAGGGTGGTTCGTTTTTCTTTATCTTTTTTTGTATCATAACTTCCTTTTCTTTACAAACTTTTCTCTTCATATTGAAAAAAATCAATATTTTTTTTTCTCTTTCTTGCTCTATAGAGTCTGAATAAAGGAAAAAAAAAAAAAAAGAAGACGTTTTCACGTTTTGTCAAACCAAAAAATAATCATTTTTTCTGAAATTTTTACGTCGTGGTTTCCGAACAACATTTCTGTGAAGTTCAATTCAGTGGTCCAATGCTCTATAGTCAACGGTACAAATGGATAAGACACGACATTAGTTTGGACTGCAGAAAAAGACAAAAGTGCGTTGCTTGGGTGTTCCATTAGGTTTGCAGAATGCTGTTCGATTCAAGAGGAAGAAGAGATATCACTGTATGTTTTGTCCAATTGCGTGTGCATCTGTTGCTTGTTGGATAGAGAGTGTTTTGTCACGCATTGTTTCCCCTTCCTTCCCCCTTTCTTTCTCTTTTTCTATCCCGTATTTGTGTCCATCCTATCTTATGGTCATACTCCAACGTAAGACTACAGTTGTTCAATGCATCCAACCTGCGTATAGATCAAGTCCCTTTTGCAATCGTAACAAACAAAACGCATCCTGGCGTTTGTCACAGTAATGGTGAGGATCTTAATTTTCGAGAAGAAAAACAAATCTGTTGAATGAGTTATCCCGGAAAAAGAAAAGTAATAAACAACAACCGTTGATGGCCAACGTGAGTAAAACTGTTTTCTCTTTTGCGTTGCGGATAATCGGCCTCATACTATGCAAATCTTCATTTGTCTTACTCATAGATTCATCTCTGCCTTTATGTTTATTTCGTACAGAATCCAAAACACGAGGTCAATTGGAATCAGGGATCATCCTGGTCACCTAGCAAAATTTGAAACCAAAACGTTTAGGTCCAAGATCCGTTGTCTTAAGAGTTGACCCAAGCAATGTTTCGCTTCTACGGTGTCCAATGGAAACAGAAAAGGGATATATGTTGCAGAGATCCTTCTCCGAGTCCCATTTCGTTGTGATCCTTGCGTTCCAAACAAAAAGAGCTACGATACATTCAAACTCGTGAACGTAACTCTCCGAAGGGAGAGGCATTCTACCGAGTCACGTTTTTCTTTTTTGTAGTTGCATTGTTCTAAAAAAGGCCAACGCAGGTTGTGTCATCGTACGTGTTGCGATCCATTGCATTGGAGACGGTTGGTCTGCAACTTATACTTGTAACTGGAAGAAATCGATATGCTCCTGTCATTAATTAGTTATCGTTATCAGGATAGATCGGATTAGATTCGAGAGTAGCTGACAAACTGCTGATTACAAGATAAAAGGAAGATAAGGAAATGGAACGCATGGACGATAGGAAACTGGCTTGTATTTTTGTTTCTTGTTTTCTAATATGCATATTTCTTTGTCATCGTAAAATTCGTATATGCACCGCGAAAATGAGGATCTTCTTTCCATTAATGAGCGTGCGACTTCCTTTTTAGGATATCAAGATGACAGTATCATTACAAGACCATACACACTCGCACCAAGAACTAGAGAGAACGGGAAAGATGTGGATGGAAAAGAAAATGAGACATGTTCATTGAATTAGCATATGTTTGTTAGTAGTAGAGTGGTCTAGCCTAATCTCTCATGTCAGAGTGCAACTTTAAAATAAACCGTTTATTTATAATTGAAAATAAGTAAAAGTTGGCTGCTTCGGCTGCCCGAGATAAAACAATTACGCCTGGTGTGAGATGGTGAAGCTACGGGGAAACCCAGCAAGGTGAATAGCAGGATTTCCAGTTTTGCCTAGGTATCTAGTGCTAAAGATACATGCATAACGAATTTCCAACTTTGAACATAGAATGAAAGAAACAGGGAGGGAGCCTTTTCCTCTTTTTTTTTTTTTTTTTTTTTTTTTTTTTTTTTTTTTTTTTTTGGCACTGTAATTCTTTTTGATAAAATAGCTAGTTTACGTGCTCGGATTTCGTCCATTCAATGTTGCTAACGAATATGTCAAGCATGCGTTGAATGGATACATTAGGTAAGTAGAGAAAAAAGTTTATTTTATTGACTAATGGTTATGTACTTGCTTGATGTCTTAGAAAAGGTTAATATGTTATGGGGGCTTCAGAATCAAGGTAGTTTCAATTTTGGCTAGCTTGCGCCATCTATCTTCTTGGCCAGCAATACCCAAGCCCATTCAGGACAAAGACTTGTTTGTCTTCTTTTTGTTTTTTTTTAGCTGTCTCCGTTTCCGAACATACGCACGATCTGCTGAGTATCATAAGACAAGATCTTCATAGAATGGAACGACGAGTTCATATTACAAAACATCAGATTAATTGCAAGGATGTATAGAACGGAAAGAATAGAAAAAGATAGGACAGCTGTAACTTGTATACGTCCTGTAGTAATAGAATCCCTAATTCTAATATGCAAAAGAGTTTCCATGTCGAAATCTGGCCGGGCGGAAACCAATTTGAACTATGGCGCTGTCTCCTTTCCTTCTTTCTATGACTGGGCAAGACAAGCGCAGTAAAAAGAAAACTATGTCCATACATGTAACATGATCCATGCTATTAATAAAGATCTGAACCAGCAGGACAGACAAGCGATTTGAAACGCGTCGATCCTTGTCATTTGTTCTTATTCTTTTGTGCTCCCGTTCTTATTTCGGTTAGGAAAATAGTTGCAGCACTGCTGCTGTGTCAATATAGCTGTGTTCGAAATAATGGCTCGGTTACTTCCGCACTCTAATTTCGATCTGAACAAGAAAAAGATCTTATCCAATATGATCTTTTTTTTTACTATTATCTATATCTGTCTGTCTCTCTGCGTTGTTCTTAAGAAAACATAGGTTAGTGTCCACTTGTTTGTTTCTTGGCGAGGCTGTACTAAAACTTCCAATCACAAGAGCATTTTCCAATCCAACCATCAATGCAAATTAAGAAAACCCTAATAATAATCATTACCATGATAATATAGCAAGCATGGAATCATCAGAGTGAGAAAAAGAATCTATAAAAGAAGGACAGATCAGAACCGGGGATTTTTTTATCTTCACTTTTCTTTCATCACCCATTAACATAAAGAGAAGAATATCCATTGATCATGCGTTTCGTTATTCCTCTTTCCGTTGCATCGATTGCTCTTTTGGCCACTGTTCAAGGCGCTCCTGCTGTCAACGTTGCCAGTGATGGTAGCCTTGTTGCTAGAGGCTATGACGACTGGAAGGACAATGATCACAACCGTGGCAACGAGTGGAGACATGACAAAGACCACGGCTACGGCAATGACTGGAAGAAGAACCGCGGCTACAAGCGTGGTGATGTCCATGCTGACAAGGATGGCAAGTACCCTCAAGACTGGGACGGTCAGAAGCACGGTCAAGGTTGGCATTGGGGTAAAGGAGGAAAGTACCCTCAGGATTGGGATGGTGGCAAGCACGGCCAAGGCTGGCACTGGGGAAAGCGTCCCCAAGGATGGGATAAGGACGATGACAACAAAAAGCACGACTATGGCAAGCGCGATGGCGTGAAGACGTACGGCAATGACGGTTGGGACCACGGAAAGAATGGTTGGGACCACGGTAAAGACGGTTGGGACCACGGTAAAGACGGCTGGGACCATGGCAAAGACGGTTGGGACCATGGCAAAGACGGCAAAGATAACAAGCGCGGATGGGACCACGACGATAAGGACGGATGGGACAAAGATGGCAAAGATGACAAAGACGGTTGGGACCACGGAAAGGATGGTTGGGACCACGGAAAGGATGGTTGGGACCACGGTAAAGATGGTTGGGACCATGGCAAAGACGGTTGGGACCACGGAAAGGATGGATGGGACCACGATGGCAAGGACAACTATGGCAAGCGCGGAGACGTCTCTGGCTATAAGGGTGACCACGACAATGGCTATAAGGGCGGCTATGGTAAAGGCTATGGCTACGGCAAGGACAACAAGGATGACAAGGACAAGAAGGACGACGATGACTATAAGAAGGGCGGCTACGGCAAGCGCGATGATAAGGATGATGATAAGAAGGATGATGACAAGAAGTACGACGACAAGAAGGACGACGACGACCACAAGTACGATGACAAGAAGGATGATGACGACCACAAGTACGATGACAAGAAGGATGATGACGACCACAAGTACGATGATAAGAAGGACGACGACGACCACAAGTACGAGGACAAGAAGGATGATGACTACTATAAGGATGGTGATGACAAGGATGACTACTACGATTACGATAACGATAACAAGGATGGTTACGACCATTAGGTATTTGATATCGACTCGCTTAGTGCTAGGCTGGAGTCTCCTTCATTTTTATTTTTGTATCATTTCTCCATGCCATATCAATAAATCATATTGAGAGTTTCTATTTCTTTACTGGAAGCAAATGAAAAGAAATATATGCGTTACATTAATAACAAACATAGTAAATCGTGGTATTTTTCCTCTGAAAGGGTTATTTACAATTTGCTGAAGTTTTGGCGAATTTGAGGAGGTTTGTAAAGGCGTAGCAAAAGACTAGAGCATACAACAGAAATGCTGGAGAAAACCATGGCGATACCAGCTACCCATGCTGGCATGGTATGGCCAGTGCCTGGATAAAGGATGCCGGCAGCAATGGGAATAGCACATACATTGTACATAAAAGCCCAGAAAAAGTTGATCCGGATTCGTCGTACGACCTTACGTGAAACATCATACATGGTGAGCAGATCCAAAAGGTTGTTTCGGATAAGAACAATGCTAGCCGCTTCAATAGCCACGTCCGTTGCAGATCCTACAGAGATACTAATAGTTTTTACAAGTGATATTAATATACGATTCTTTGCCCTTAAGTTCCTTTCTTTCTTATTTTCCCTTACCCAACATCCGCTTGAGCCAATGCCGGTGAATCGTTGATGCCATCTATACGCATCGGTAAAAGAGAACCACTGTGTTAGCACAAGAAAAAAAGGGGAAAACAAAGTTTTCCCAAGACAATTACCTCCTATCATAGCAACGACGGCACGATTTTCTTCTTTCTGGTTTCCACTTGTTCTTCTCCAAACCGGTTTTGATTTCATTCTTCCGTCACGCACGCCTCGTCGCTGCAAGCTTCGGACCTTGTCCGCTTTTTGCTCAGGTTTCACGTCGGCCAATACACAGTTTTCGTCTATACCCAGCTGAGAGGCTATCACTCGGGCAGTCTTGGCATTGTCACCTGTCACCATCCAAACTTCGATTCCCTTTCGACGCAGTTCTAATACGACCTGACTCGATTCTGGACGAGCTACATCAGCAACGGCCAGCTGTGCTATGACAAATGTTTTCGAGGCACTGCAACACAGGGACCCGGTACTGCACTGACACACAACACAGGCACACGCATTGTTACATCCTTCCTTGTGTTCGACGGCAGAAGAGGCGTCACTGCCTGTGATGACGGGTGCTGCTGAAATCATGACGATCGAATTTCCTTTGTTCTGCCAGTCCTCAAGTTGCTGGTGCGCTTCGGTAGCCTGGCGCGCATCTTCGTAGCGTGCATGGTTTTCATTCATCCATTTTTGGTTGCCCAGAAATACGTTCAATGCTCGATGTTGACCCTGAGAGCCCGGTAATCGCACACTATTATCGGGAGACAACGTCAAGGTAACCATAAGACCACGGCCAGGCATTTCTTTCGCATTGGAAATCGATACGCCTTCAAACGCATCGACGTTATCTTGCCGCTGTTCGGTATCATTGTCAACAGCAGTCTCCTCTGAGGCATCGGAAGAACGGCGCAAACTAAGCAATCTTCTTTTTGCATGTTTCTCAATGGACTTAGAAAGGGGATGGTTACTGGCTGACGCAACACGACCCATGATTTTCCAAACCACATCCGTAGGGTGAGCATCATCGGTGCTCGAAGCAGCCGACGAGTTGATCCAGCTATCTGTCACTTCCGGTTTGCCGAGAGTTAATGTTCCTGTCTTATCAAACGCGATCGTCGTGATTCGATTAGCCATCTCCAGGGCATAGCCACCTCCTTTGACGAGGACACCATAACGAGCAGCAAGCCCGGTACCGACCATGACAGCTGCAATGCACGGTTAGTTTGATAATCTTATCTTTTGTTTCTTTTTTTTTTTTTATCTGCTTTACCAGTTGGGCTAGCCAATCCGAGACCACAAGGACATGCAATAACTAAAACGGAAACTGCCAACATCAGGGAGAAAATCGTTTTATTTTCGCCCATAGGAACCCATGACTCAGGATACAGCCCTTTCACACTCAAGACTTGCCATACCACAAACGTAAGAAGAGCCAGAACAATGACCACTGGCACAAAGACACTGGAGATCTTATCTGCGACTTGTTCAATCGGTGCTTTCGGCGATGCCTGCGCATCCTGAACCATCTGGATAATGCGTGACAATGTCGTGTCGGAACCAACACGGATCGCACGGATATAAATAGGGGCTGATAGATTGATCGTCGCTGAAATAACATTGTCCCCTTCTTTTTTGTTCACAGGTACCGATTCCCCAGTAATCATCGATTCATCGGTGGAGGTGACACCACGCCAAAGTTTACCTAAGATCAAACAATGAGTGCGTTAAAAAAAACTCCTCCTATCATGAAATAAAGTTCAGTTGAGAAGCTTACCATCACAAGGTATACGACCGCCTGCATTGACCTTAAGAATATCCCCCGCTAACCGAAAAAAAAGTAACAAACGAAAAATATCAGAACAATGTCTTGCAAAATCAACCATCCCCCCTTTTCCCTTTTTTTCTTTTTACCTTGAACCTCATTAGCATCTATTTCACGTTCGACCAAGACCTCCTTTCCATCCTTGTTGGGGATATCAACCAAGATAGCACGATCAGGTTGAAGATCCAGAAGCTTCGTAATCGTCTCTGCCGTTTTGCCTTTTGCCATGGCTTCGAGCCATTTACCCAGGTGAATAAACGTAATCAACAGCACACTTGTCTCGAAGTAACTCATAGTCATAGCACCGTGGGCCTTTCGAGCTATCTGCGCAGCCACAGCGGCTACAGAGGCAACATAAGCGACCGTAGTGCCCATCGCTACTAAGGTTTCCATGTTGGCCGTGTGAGCGTATCGCAGAGATTGATAAGCCTTGGTATAAAATGGCCAGCCAAGCCAGAACTGTACAGGGGTAGCTAGCAAGAAAAGCACCAGATCACCAATCGAAAGACCTGGCACAATGTGCTGTTCGAGGCCGTGCCGCACCGGACTAGACATAGGAAGCGCCATCATAAATATCATGCTGATCAATACCGTTGGGAGAGCAAAGACCAAAGCCCAGTAGAACCGACGTCGAAGCAGACCAATTTCCTTGTTCATGGTTTCACGCATCGCCAGACGTTGCTCTTGTATCGAATCGATGGTGTTTTGTGCAACCTCAGCATGGTATCCGATCTGCTCGATCAAATTAGCCAGTGTTCTTGCGCCGATCACAGAAGCATCGTGTTGAATCACCGCGGATTTAGCGAGAAGATTGACTTGACATCCGACAACGCCTGGTTGCTTTGAGATACTGCGTTCGATGTTGGCAACACAGGAGCTACAGGTCATACCCGTCACCGTCAGCCGAGTCGTCGCCAAATTGTTGTCTTTCTCCTTCTGCGCTTCTTGCACCTTGATCACATCGATACTGTCCGCCATGAAACCCAATTGTAAGACCGCTTGCGCAATGCTCTTTCGTGTGATAGCATCACCCGTAAATTCAAAGCTTGCCCGCCCAGAACCAAGGTCAATGTCAATGCTGCTTGCTATAGCTCCAGGTAGGCCTGTGAATGCATCCTTGACCTTCTCTACACAGTTTTGGCAATACATGCCGGACACGAGCAAGTTCATCTTGCGCTTAGTCTCAAGCATGCCAGATGATTGTTGCTGTTCTTCCGCTATGATGACCAGGTTGCTTGCAGTATAGCCCAATTGGGAAACAGCGGCACTGATAGCTTTTTCATCCAGCACATCCCCCGTCACCGAGAAGGAACCGGTACCTGTCAGAAGATTCACTTTGGTCGATTCGGGTACCACACCAGGGAGAGAAGCGAGCTTTTTTTCGACTTTGCGGACGCAACTGGAACAAGTCATGCCACCGATCTGAAGCTTGACTTTCTTGGGTATTGCCGTGGTTGGTGTTTCTACTGTCACAGCACGAAGAGGTAGAATAGACGCAGATCGAACACTTTGAGCATCTTTTTCCTCTTCCTGAGTTGTTCCTAATGCAGCAGGTTGAATCAGGTTGTGAATGACTTGGATGTTCTCGACGTGATAGCCAGCGCTGGTGACCACGTTCCGCACCTCATCGATATCCGGATCTTGACCGACAAACATCGCCATTTCGGATTCAAGATTCACTCGTACCGAGCCTTTTTGTACGTTTGGAACATCATGCTCCAGGATATCCGTCAGGGTTGCCACGCAGCTTTCACATGTCATGCCGAGAACTCGCATCACCACCTTCATCAGCACGTCGTTGTTGCTCGCGTCTCGAGATTTGTTGTCGGATTCCTCAACCAGGGTCGGCTCCAGAGATAGCAGGTGAAGCTGATCACCCGCCGTGATGCGAGGTCGTCCAATGACTTCATAGCCGAGATCTTGGACCGTGCTCGATAAGAGATCCGAGTTGATTTCTGCGCCTTGGAAGGAAAGTGAAGCTGATTGTTTCGCCAGGTCAACCTGGACCGATTCCGGGAGGACACCTGGAAGATTTTGGAGCGCACCAGTAACTGTCTGGACACAATGGGAGCAAGTCATGCCTGAGATGGATAACGTCGCTTTGTGAAAGCTCGTCGCCGGATCTTCTTGTTCTTCGTGAGTTTCTGAATCCAAGTCAATCTTGTCCGCATTGTATCCAAGATCTTCCACCAAATTTCTGAGCGTGTCTTCTGAAATGCTTGGATCGGTAAATGTTACGGTTGCCTTTCCAGAATCCAGAGACACCTCAATTGACCCGGGTATTGCAGAGGGTAGCTGTTCCAATGCATGAGTGATGCTGTTGACGCAATGGGAGCACGTCATCCCCGAGACGAAGATGGTCGCGTGGACGGATTTGTTGTCATCAGACGGAATTGTCCGCGGTGTGCCTGCATCATATCCTGCATCTTCAATGGCTCGAGAAATGAGATGCTTGATTTCGGATAATGGCTGATTGGCTCGATCAATATCAATGGTAAGACTTGCAGATGCTTTTTCCAGATCAACTGTGATCGATGATGCCAGTGCACCAGGTAAGTCTTGCAGAGCGTTTGTGATGGCGTTGACGCAATGCTGACATGTCATGCCGGCGATCGCGACCTGCAAGTGTATTAAAGTGTCTGAGGATATAATAGACATATTTTGTGTAGAGTATGTAGGTAAGTGGTATATAGGGGGTTTGTTAAAGTAAACAATGGGGAAGGGTACGGTGTTCCAGCAAACCTTTTTATACGGGCGGCACACAAAAGAGCGGAATTAGAATTATGTGAGGACGGTGGGTGTTTGTGAGTTATTTGCGCTGCACTGCTGATCGTTCCACCAATGGCACAAAGTGATCTTGTTTTAAGTTTCCGACCTAGAATGGAAAGTTCTATTCAACACATGATCCGGATCGGCCAACGGAAGCGCCCGAGAAAAAAAAAAGAATCCATTGCCCAACCTAAACGGCTGAATGGGGGGTGTTCACGCATCACCCATATTTGTCATCCCACCATCTTTACTATCCCTCTTTGTTACTTGTACTTCGTTTGCTTCTTCCTTCAGCACAATGAATTAAGCCCATGTTATGATTATTTGTCTCTAATGCCCAATCCGCTTTCTTTCTTTGAAACTTTGTCTGTCGTCCGTGAGCAAGTGATAGGGAAAACAGGCCAGTTTTCTAGGAGCCTCTGTACTAAAAAGCAGTGATTGTGTTACAGCATATCATACGCGCTTATTGACATGAGAAGATATTTGTGTACACATGCTTCGGATACTAGAGCCTCCGTTCAATGCGGTAGGTATACTCATCGAATCGTGATGAACAAAGTAAATCCTTTGAAAGCGCAATAAAAAAATAGCTGTCAAACAACCCTTGTTATTTATGTTGAATATTGCTTTCGCCTGTAACAAAAAGAGGATTGCAATTCTACGGCATTTAATCTTCTACCGAAATGACATAATGATGTCGGATAAGTCGAGCGGTCCTAAGACGAGAACTGAAATCAATCGTGACCAGACTTAAATTCGCATGGAACAGTTTCCATGCCATTTCGAATCCAATCGTATCAAGGTGGCGTAAATTGATTTGTTCCAGTCGTGACAATGTTTGGACGAGGTAAAGAACAGAGGTATACGATATACGATGGCACCAACAGAGATCAATCCTACGCAAACGAGGTAAACCATGAGCAATGTTTTGAAGAGTCCGGTCATCAACCCAGCGGCAATAGGAAAGGTCAAGATTTTCCAATCGACAGCATCGGGTGTTGGGCGTCAGCAGCATCTGACCAAGATGATGTGTGGTATCCATACTGACGCAAGGTCGTATCATGGTATTCGTTAAATCGAGCCTTCGTAAGCCGGACATTTGACCCAATATTGCAAGTGTCTCTTCTGACAAATGACAGTTGGCCAGCTGAACCACTTCAAGCGTTCTGTTGTTGCCACCAAGAAAGGAGAGAAATTTGTGTATAGCTGAAGAGGACAGCCTGCTGCAGTTCGAGAGATTAAGGCATCGTATATTGCTACAGTTTCCCAGCTTCTCCATGTGATCATCGGTGACATACTGGCGAACCATGCTGAAATCCAACACGGTGATTTGCTGTTGCAACATCGTTCCGTATGTCTTTGACACAAATTGATGGAGTCGCTGCTGTGTATCAAGACGTGGTATGCTGTAAAGTCTAGGAATAATGATACAACGCCATACCCAATTAACACAGCATAGTGCACATAAATCTGAATTTCCTAGATGGTCTAATATAATATCCAATATCTCTATCGAAAAGTACTCAGCAGGATTCATTGGAAAGAGATGAAGAGAATGAAAAAGAATGTGGGCATTTATTGAAAGGTTTGACAGCATCGACGTGGGTCCGGTAAATAAAAAATCACCTGAAACATAGTCATTCGCATGAACAGAAGGATAGTAGGCGTAAACTTCCTTTCCCCTTGATACACTTTTGCAAAACAAGCAATGCGAAACCGAACGATATGCTATGCCGCCAATAACAGCAGCAAACTAGTAAAAGAAGCCTACCTTTTTATTATTATGGTCGTCTTATGAAACCAACCGAGAAACTCTGCGTCATTAACATTGCCGGATGGCTCATTTTTCTCATAGGTGGTGGAAGTAAACAATTCGTTTCGTTCAAGGACTCGACTAGTTGTTCGCAGTAGATATCTGGATACACTAAATGATCCGCAGACTTGTCCTTTGACCAGGCATTTAAATGGGCTTCGCTTTCTTGATCTCCCGAACAATGATAATACAGTACTTTCATGACTGTTCACAAAATATTAGATGCATTGGAAACTGACGGTTATTTCACCCGACCTCGTTCACGGAAGATCTCCGGCGTGCCGCTATGATCGCCGCTCTCGAAACCGTGGTTGTGAATGATATGCGTATCCCAATTGAACAACCAAATCTTATCGAGACATTCCATTAGTTAAACCAGTCAATGGACGTAGAATACATATGCGTGTACCATACCAAGGCATAAATACGATTACTTTGTTTGCCTTGTATCAAGAAACGATAGGTGGCGTGGGCTTTAGCTGCATCCACCAAGTCATGCACCAGGAATTCCATGAAGTTAGGCCGCTCAAGTAACAACAATGGCAATGTAACGGAATACTTGAAGAGCTTGATGGCCAGCATCACTGTTTTTGTTTCTTGTTTTACAAAAATGAGTTCTCATGCTGTTTCTCTGTTATAAAGTTATCTTACCTTGCTGTTCACATTGGGCTTCGCCTAACGGGTTGTTGCATTTTTCGCAAAGAAGAGTGATCCATCGAGTAGCCATGCCTTTGCTCCACTAGAAAAAAAAAGATAAAAGACATCCTGCTAATTAGCATTGGGACATTTCTCCGTATATTTTTTTCTTTTCGGCTTGTTTGCCACTGTAGTAGCTCAATAAAAAGGAAAAATCTCATCCTTTGTCAAGCTGTTTTGGTTGGCAATGGTATTTTTATCTTGGATCTTTGTATCGACCAAAAACGAGCATAGCTCAAGCATCGCTGGCCTTCTTGAGATCCTTGCAATGAAGGGGGAAAAATAGGTACTTACATCTATTCGATTCAGCATGTCCTGATCTAAGCGAACGATGTCTACAGAAACATCGTCTGGATGAACAAGGAAATAAGTTGATCCAACCAAGAGTGCTTTGGAACGAGCTGAAATGGGTCTCATCCGAGCTCTATGCTCTTCTGGATTTGTCTCGTGACAAATCCAGCATTCCACAAGCTCATACCAATGTTCGGAAGGTAAGTCTTTGCATTGGAGAGGTTCGGAAGATACCAGTAAGGTAGCATTACAATGGCGGCATTCAATGCAATTGCACCCTTCCAAGTCGCGTGCGGACCACCATTGTCGCGGCTCTTGCTGTTGTGCTTTGTCATTCCATCGTTCCAGCTCCAACTTCATTTCCCAAAGCCCAGAGGAAACATCGTTTTCAAGAGGACTTGCGGCTAATTTGGAAGGAACAACACGTAATCCAGCCGCTGTAAAGTCCATCAGTTTCTCTTTTTCCAGCCAAAGACAGTTGTCTTTTGATATCAATTCAGGTTTTGTAGAGCGCGCTGGCGGCAGAGCAATGGTTCCACGAACAACATTGATATTGCCTAGCTGCTCAAAGAAACATGGAATAACCATCTAACCAACTTAGTCAAAATACGAAGCGCAGACGGATCATAGGAAAAGGATGGTGTAAACGCGCACTCTAGCTGGCTTTCAAAGTGGAAAAGCCACGCTATAGACGGAGGATGAAAATGAATATGACAACAGTTTAGTATTCTAGACCATTTGCTTGGTCTATCCAGAAATTTTATGGTCGATCACAGAAAATGTTAGTATTTAGGTTACATTGCCCCTTTGGATACAGCGGAATCTACCTTTTTTATTTTATTCTTCTTGTGAGGAGAGTTTGAAGTTTTTTTTGATTCGGCTTGCTATAGTAGATATGGAAATGGGAGTGTGGATATCGTTTGTATGCAAGTGTGCGTGTGTGTGTATGTTTTTGTGTGGGTGTGTGGATGGATGGATGGATACGTTTTCATAAAGAAAGAGGGAAGGGGGGGATATGTGGTTCAAATGTGGTGTTTGTTTGCTTAATGTTCTGTGCTAAATGAGTTTCAAACTTTATTCAACGTAATTTATATATGAACAATGAAAACAAAAGATATACGGGTATAAATGGTAAGAATAAGTGGACAGAAAAGGAGAAAAAGAGGCTGAGCACCTGAATTCAGTAATCAGGATGAAATCTTCGCATGTGCCGCAGTCTAGCATCCTTACGCGAGAACGTGATAAGACATATCTCGCAGTACGGAGTGTCATTTCCGGGGTATGCTCTGTATTGACCCATAGCGCGGCGGCTCTTTGTGGCACGATGCTTAGGTACACCGGATGGCCAGGCAAAATATGAGTCTGACATACCAACAATATCACTCAGAGGGGTATCAACATCTGTCAGGCAAAAAGTAATCCGCTCCATAAGCCATTTTTTCTATTGATGGTTCCTTTGACTTGAAGCCCGTACCTTGAGCCAATGCCGCATGCATCATTGGCTGCTGCGAATTAATATCCATGAAACTGTTGCGGTTATCCATCAACGTAGTATATTCATTAAATAAACTTTGTATGCTCGGATCGTTCATATCGGTTGTGAACAGGGATCCTATGTCCGTGGGCGGCCAGCGCCGATGTCCAAAGGAACTTTCTGGCTGAATTTGTGTTATCTGATCGTCGTGGTCAACCTGAGATCTACTGCCGTTCGAGAGAAGTGGTTTTCTTCGTCCGGGAAGGTTTTGTTCAAGCGCCCTGATGATATCGGAGGTATCAATCCGTTCCCTTTGAAGGTAATAGATGATCGAGACCATGATATTCACAAACCAACGTGATAAGCGTTCTGAATTGGCATTGTTCATGTTGTTTCGTGTCATGCTACATATAGTGCTGAAGAAAAGTTAAGTTTTAAAAGAAAGTGTCAATGCAAATGGCTCAACGTCCTTTTATACGCGCAACTCCGAAACTTGTATTTGGAGAGTCGATGAAACGTTAAAAAAGAAAGTTTCACATTGCTTCGTATTGATGATGAATGATCTGGGTTTGATAATGTGGGGAGATGAAAGGAGGACAAAGAGAAACTTATCTTTCGCGCGCCCGCGCGATGTTTTCCCGGCCTGTGAAAGCTTAGGGGCAGTGGCATTCTATCTCCCTTAATGGTCATCGTCTTTGCATTGTGTCACAGAATAGTATCTCGATCCTTTCCAAGGGCATTTCGGTTGTCTAGTTTCTTAAGTTGTTTATGTGGGTTTTCTCACGGCCTGCTCTTTTCCCTTTGCATTGAGACATTGTCTGGAACATCTTTAAAGACAGCTAAGAAATAAACTCGAATCTTATAAACATCCAGGCGTTGCACTGGATCCCATGATGCTATAAGGTTTATCTCGAATCAATGCTACACCTGCTTTTCTCGGTTAAGGAGGCGGAGATAACCGTTACTTTTCGGTTTGATACGAAAACAATTGTACATTGTCTTCTCTGTTTTCCCTAAAACTTCCAAATAGGTCCATCATTCTTTTCCCTGCTTCTGTCAGGTGTTCTAACAGGATCTACTCGGTCCAGAACCGCCAAAAAGCTTAAGCTCGGATTAATCACAAGGAGAATCACCTTGGAATCCTTTCAATTATCCTATTCCCGAAACGGTGTTGGCACGTCTCGTGGCAAGAAAAAAAAGGAACAGAAAAGACAACGTGGTCTAGATCTCTACATCCAATGCTAACGGCATGTTTCATTGCAGACCATGCGTTGTAAGCAGCTCTTGTCATTTCCCATAGTAACGAAAGCAATTCGCACATTTGTTTCTATGCTAACGATGTGTAACATTTCTACGGACGCTTTTTACTACATTAATGCTTGCAATGCTTTATGATCTTTCTTTTTCAGCAATCTATACCTAAATAAACGTATAATGAATGATCTCCTTGTATTGGTATAAATTCAAGAAGATCAACATCCAGGAGGAAGTATAGATGAATAATCATTTTGTTCTTCATGTGCTTATTCAGACCAAATAAACGTGCTGGAACTCCGCAATGCAAACAAACATTGTTGTCTTTCACCCTGTTGTATCAACAAAAGGAAAACAGAACATTAAACTTGGATAAACATAAACAATACATGGTGCCAAAAGACGCTCGCTGTGCATACTGTGTATTTTAACTTGAGAATGTGACAATTTTTAATCCTTATCGTAAAACATACGACAGTAAAGCAGACGAGTCTTTTAATTCCTTCGGAGACGAACTGATTAAGAGGAGTTGGACGTTGTGAATTCTTCTTTACAGACAGCTTGATATTTCCATCAGGAAGAGTAAAAGCGAGCTTAAAACTGCTAGTGTTGAAACCAATGATTGCTCAGGGGCATTGTAAGTGGGTTACTGCCGAAAAGGTAGCTGGCCGACTTGCATGTCATGATTACGCATCCATTTAGCAGTTAGGAATGAAAAGAAAGCAATCTTTATTCCATCTCGTTATCAGCAATTCAACGCATGTTCCAGCCACCTTGTCGAGTTCCAAGCCATTTATCCAGAAGTGAGCCACATTCCATAATTCGGGTCCAGTCTCTGAATTTAAGCCAAGGTTGCTGAAATCCAAGACATGCTACAAGCAGCATGACTTGTATGTGTTGGCCATGTACTAGCCGATCGGCTGTTAACCTTTGCATTCCTACAAGTTCCTTGCATTAACAACCATATATGTGCGCCATTCGCTGCTTTATCGATAATTTTGAGGTATGCTTCACAGGAAATACGCTATGCTCTTCGCTAAGCTGCGTGCCCTCGATCGCATTAAACGGAAGAAAAAAGAAAAGGATTCAAGCGCGATCCACTATTGAGAGTGTGTGCCATACTGGAATCAAGGGTGCAGATGCGACTTAGTTTATCATTGGTAAAAAGAAAGCCGCAGTATACCTGCTTGTCGTCTAAAACTTGCTAATCAAGAAGGCTATGCCACCTGGCGTCAGCACTGTAGTTTTTTCTGCAATTATTGATATCAGCACAATATTCGTTGTGAACGCCTGCCATATCAAAGATAAGGCACCAAGCACAAGAATAATACGCTCTTGTGGAATGTCGACACCGGATTTCAACCTCATGGTACAACACCTCCTAACTAGTATGCAACGAGGCTTCGTGGTTGTACTCGAATGTGCTCCATCTGTTTCCATCGAAAACACATTCATAAAGCACATCGCCAACAATAGACGTTGTCTCTTGAGAACGGAAGGTCCGCCGCAGTGAAATCTCTGAAATCATGTAGACCATGCAATCACTGTAACACAGACTGACAAAGACGAAGGCAGTTTGAAGTCCTGTAAGTGTGGGGATCCTTGAGCTCAGGCACGCATTTTAAACTGCGACCCACCTTGACCTTTGAGCGCACGTTTCACATGAAATTAGCAGTCCCAGAATTCGTTACTGACAGCTTTATCTTCACCGCGACCAAGTATTTCAAAATGCTTAATCAAGCTGTTTGCCATTGTACATCCATGACTTCCTCGAATGTCTTCCCTAATAATGGGAAACCTGACGCGAAAACCCGAATTGCGAACAGTTCTTCAAGGAATGTCATGAGAAGTATGAGTTGCTTGGGTGCTCAAGCATAAGACCGGTGAATGCGATACAAGTACGGATATAGTAGAAAATAACGGTGAACGTCCGGCGAAGCGTTGGCGTCCATCAGACTACCTTTTGTCTAGTGTCTATTTATGCCATCCGGCGGTACAAAGCAAGTGCAATCGGATTACGTTGTCGGTGGCAGCACCGGCAAGCCTCGCCCATTGCGAAGGGCCAGCAAGAAAATGACTTGCTCTGCACGACTTATTGTTAGCTGTCATCGGCAGGACTGTTCCTCAGTTAAGATTATCCTCAGTGGAGGGAATTGTCATATTATCGGATGCCTGGACGACATCCGATACCTTTCAATTTCAAAGCAGGTAAAGGATGGCATATTGGAAAAGTTGACGCAATGCTATCGCCAAGGTGACTTCCATGACCACTTGCAACGCCATTTTCAAGATCTTTCTGGCGACGAGTTAATTACTCATTGTCACCAAGCTAACGACTGAAGATATCTACAACCTTTATCGTACTGCATAGGAAAATGTAGTTCAGATAGCTGCAGATGAGAGTGCATCTATCCGAGCCTGGTGTACTAAATTACAATCTCAAGGTGTTATACGTTTGTGGACAGCAACTTCGACACTAATCCTGGTTTTGGATTCCTCTCTGAGTGGCAAAGAGAACTCTTAAGCGACACCTTTTCCATCTCTCCTTGATGCCACTTATGACACCACTCTCCACAAAAACGGCTTCCTATATACTTTCGTTGTGCGCCATGAAGTTAACAGGTGCTGGGTGCCCTGTCGTCAGTGGTTTATCAACAATGCATGTGAAAAATGGACTGCATGCTGCCATCCTCTCATTTATAGCAATATGGAAACCAACAACTATATCGAGAGCTGGCATAATCAGTTAAAAAGCATATACTTGGAAAGAAAACGAAATCGGCAATTAGATCGTTTGATCTTTATCCTTGTTGAAACGGTGGAGCTGAAGTATAAGCGGAAGGTAGAGCAAGTCAAGCTTAGAATCGGAGGAATGGGGCCAGCTGAAAAGAAAAAGACGAAAGCGCGAACTTGTAGCCGAAAGTCATACAGCTGATCTTGAGGATATGATGTCAAAGGAGAGTGACGAGACGTTTATGGTCAAGTCTTTTTCCAATGATATTATATCCTACAAGATAAATGTTTTTGAAGGCATTATGCGCAACTGTGAATGCCACGATTTTCAATGGAGACAACTAGTCTGCAAGCATATGTTCCTGCTTCATCTTTACAACAAAGATCTGAAAGTTGCACAAAGTAAGAATTCAAGCATACTCATACACATATGTTTTTTTGACACGCAAGTTAGCCAGAAATTAAGTAACTGGTATCAACAGTGGCCTCGACACCTTGTGTGATATCACCTGCTTCGAATAAATCTGTAACTGACATTGGTCCTATTGCTTCTGTGTCTTCCTCTCCACAAGTTACTTCACCACAAGTTATTGAAAAAAGCTCAACATCGATTCGTGTCACAGATCTTCCCAAGAGCTGTAATGTTGCCGATCTTCTTTGCAACAATTAACTGCACTTGCAACACAAGCTCCATGCATGCACTGTTAATAAACTGCATTGAAGCTTATGGGAGAGCGAAGCCCATCGATGCTCACTGGGAAATTTTCGTGAACAAAAACGGTGTGTCACCACCTAGCCCCCTTACACCAACAAGCGCCCGTTATCCCAATATGTGGCCAACGACAATTGAGGACGCAGATGGCCTTAAACTAATCATTGGTACTAAAAGCTGCAGTTTGCCTGTCACTCCGAGCTTACGGGTTGACAAGGACCTACCTGGCAGCATCGATGCCACTACTGCGTCCTTTGTTTTGAAGTCAAAGGCAGCTTTACTATCAATAAAGAGATTTCTTGATATGGAAGCTGTCGAAAAGGCGTTACCTTTGGTCAAAACCCTAAGACTAACAAGCTGGAAAACTTTGATATTGTACATCAGTTAAGGCAAATACGATCAAAGTACCATGATATATCCAGTTGTCTATTATGCCGCTCATACAATGTTTTTACGAGCTGTCAATATGATGTCATAAAAACAAGGATGGAAAGGTTGCTTCTTCATTGTTAAAACACGTGGCGTTGACTGTTATAACAGGTAACTCGCTTCACTCGCTTGAAATTACATCTAAGAGAGAACAGAAGCATCGTGGAATGTTGCTATCCACGCATTTCAACAATAAAAAAAATTGTATTGATATTGTTTTATTCTCAAATTAGAGAGAACCTTAAAGCGAACAGACAGGAAAGAAATGGTCAAAAAGCTTAATCAGAAGGTACAGACTTCATTCAAGGATAATGTGAGAAGCAAGCAGAGTGGCGCCAAGCATTGATGAATTGAGTTTTGGCTTTGGCTGTTTACCATCGACACATGAATCCCTTCCCTAAGTAGACATAGTTCGAATCTGGCTATATCCAACAGAGATATTTATAATAAGGTTTCCCCGTATGAACCACTGCTAAGTACACACCTATCTTGTAATGGAAAGGAAAATAATAAAGATCTGAGATACTTTGATTTCTCTTCTTTGAACAGGAAAACAAGGCCTGGCTAACAACAGAGCGACAGTATAGAGAATAGCCGATGAACAATGTTTCTTGAAAGGAATGCTCCATCTCCCAACAATTGTGTCGTGGTTTTAGGTTTTTTATCGTCGCCTCACCTTGACTTCTCACTTTTCCTGCTACAAAACATAGAGTATAACACCTATTGTTCATCCATCTTAACTTGACTAGCTTGCACTTTGTAGATAACCATTACTAATATTATTGCTATTACGGTTTTGTTATCAGTATTAACAAATTAATAAGAAAGCAGTAAAAACGAGAAAGGAGAAAGACTAAAGAGAATAAACAAACTGTACGAAAAACAAAAATATGTTTTGTGGACAGCTGCAGGGATGATCAGTTTGATCCTTTGTGATAGCTGGCTGTTACATCCATGGATCGTCGGTCTCGTTGTTTTTCGAGGTGAGGAACTGCCGTCATAAACGACTGAGGCCTCGTACTATGATACATGGCCATCTTTGCACTGGCTACTACGGTCTATAAGTTAGTTATTTTTGACCCAATTGGCACGCTTTTCTTTGCTCTCTAGCTAATCAATTTACCACGTTGATGTTGTACACGCATGTTCTCTTTCTCGATTGTATCAAACATAGGTAAATACCAACAGGATGGCTCGCCAACTGGGATATTCACAGGAGGTACAGCAGGAGCAGCAAATGCTGAGCCGCAGGCAAATGGGTATGGTTGTTGTATATGCATCAGTGTTGGTTGTTGCTGCCGCTGCTGTAGTTTTTGAATGTCCAAAACAGTGGATGCCGAAGGCGATCTCGTGTGACCCCATGACTCTCGGCGGTGGGCACGCTTTAAATTTCGTTGGAGATCTGCCAGACTCATTTCCTCGTCTTCTTTCTTTTCTGCCATCAGAGCGATTGCGTTTTCCGTCTTGGAAAGGTTTTGCAGCGGAGACATGGTGCAAAGAGGGTCCTCATCTCCAATTAGGTTGTGGAAACCTTCCAAAGGCATAGATGCTCGCCTGGATATACTCCCTGCCTTCTTGTCACATGGCTTGCTATCACTGCTGCCATTATCATGACCATGCACCACTTGTATGGGCTTTCCTCGAACGGAAGAATGATACCGGATGGTTGGTAGCCTTGACCTGGATTCTGACTCACGGGTATAAGTTGTTGCCACGTCCTGGAAAAAGTCTATATCATAGATCTCAGGCGATGAAGAAGGCGTTCGTACGGATGCAACGCGTTGGATCATTGGTTTTCGGTTCATTGAACGAACGAGACGTACAGACTGCTGGGAAGTCGAACGTTTGATGTCATTCTCTTTGTTAACACGATGAACGGGTTCGATCCAATTCTTGACATCATCTGATCGCTTTTTTTTCAGTTTCCCTGGTCGCGCCTCTCGTATTTCTTTTTCATGCATTGAAACAGTACTCACACGTCTTGAGAGAGACCTGTAAGACCGAAGCGAACCTGCTGTGCTCCGCCTCCGTGGTCGTTCACGCTTGCTAACACTTGTCATTCCACTGAGCATACTCATCTTATCATCATCTGGGATAGGCTCGATGGGGGGTGGGCTAACTTTGATATTGGGATCATAGGCAATTAACTCGGCTAAGGATTTTCTCCATTCATCGATCCATTGCTTCTTTTCACTGGATAAGGCTGGTGTCTGATATTTTTGTTCGTATGTCAAAGTATCATGTTTGTTAGGTACCTGTAGGGGAGGTGTCATCAGTGCAATGGCGGGGATAGCCGGATTAGGAGGGGCAGCGATGCGTGTAAGAGAACCATGGTCCTGAGTTTTGGTTGGATTCATCAAAGATGACGAATAGTTGACTGATTGTCTGGTCAACTGCCGGCGGATAGCTTGTGCAAATTGTAGCATTTTGGTGAGGACAAAGACCCACCTTTCCAAGTCTTTCTGCTTCTGTGCTTTCATGACATAGCATTTGTCATCAAACGTCCGGATACAGAAACATTTAGAAGGACGTGCAGAAGAGGAGAACAATCCGTTGCTTTTCTTGGATCGTTTGAGAAGTGAGACGGCTGAGATATTTGTGACATCAACGGTAAAGATAGGTAGTTGATAATAGCTAGCTAAGGGCGCTGCCTCATGAAGCAGGGATTCTTTAGGTGTTGCTAATAGCGGAGATGTAAGCGACGCATAAGAGGGTGAAGCATGCATAAAACTAAATTGCAGGTCGTCCTGGACATCCACTGCCGTATTGGGCGGTAATTTAACTTTACGTGTGGAGAGACAAGTGAACGAAGAACCATCAAAACGAAACAGACGCCACTGCCACTGCTTCTTTTCTGTACGCAAATATAAGTGACCTTCAAACACAGGTGCAGTTGCAGGAATCTCTTGACTATATTTTGACACTAGCGAGGACACATCTCGTCTAGGTGCCATTGGTGTTGGCGAACTGGCATGACGATGATGGAGCATGTAAGGAACACAAATAAAAAGGGGGAAGTGAGAGAGGGAGACAAAAAGCAGCTTAACCCGTTGTTCCGTTTTCCTAAGTGTCTGTCGTCATCAACTTCTGGCGATAGCGCTTGATTTGTGATAGTGCCGTAGGACCAGCATAAGTACTAGTTCAGGAACCCCCCTTTACCACGGTTGGTCGTGCTTTGATACCTATTTCATCTGACGCTAATGGCACCTTTCCTGCATTAGCAAACAAGATAGAAGGAACTAACTCTTCTGCAGGATGAACCAAGATTTTACTATTGTATGAAATCTGACATGTGAGAAGACCATCATCTTCACAGCATGTCCTGAAACCGACAAGCCAGTACATTTTCTTTCTTCGAGAGAGGACTGTATCTGCTAGCAGGATGAAAGTTCTGTGCATTTTCATAACTGATTTATGCATTGTGGTGTTGAAGCAACCTTTGTATTGACCATGTACATTCGTACCTGTTATCTGTCTGGAAAGTTGACACTAACACCACATGACACCCACAAACTCACAAACATAACTCAACAACAATCCATTTTCCATGAACAGTTAACAATTGTAAACCCAAAAAAAATACCATTGTTTCTGTGGAATAAACAAATCATGTCAATTGTCTAACGCTTCTTTTTGCTGCGACCCTCGTCATCTTCGCTTTCCTTGGTCTTTTTACGTTTGACAGTTTTCCCACTTCCTTGTTCCTTCAAGTCCAGCTGAGCAGTAGTAGGAACACCTCGATTACCAACACTGAGTACCACATGTGCACTGCCAGTACGTTGTTGCCGATTCAGTAATGCGCTTGCCAAATTATGTGGAGTGTCGGTACTACTCATCGTATTTAGCTTAAGCTCTTCTTCAATTTTCTGCAGTCGCTTTTCTGTTTTCGCTTTTCCAGATGTCTTTCCATGGAATTTGTGTGACATGAAACGGAAAGCCTTTCATGAAAAAGAACAGATTGTGAGTTTTCTGTTCCGTCATCTTTGAATTACCTTACCTCTTTGGTATTCATCGTTCGTCCATACTCATCGACATATTCCAGTTTCACATCTGGTTTGTAATTCTCCATGCGTTGCTGGAATTCTCGTAAGCGCTCACGTTCTTCGGCTTCTCTTTCTCTCTCTCGTTCACGTTCTCTCTCTCTTTCTCTTTCTCTATCGCGATCGCGTTCGCGACCCCGACCACCATCTCGTTCTCTACGCCTCTCTTTTTCTCGTTCTCTCTCGCGTTCCCGTTGCTGTTCTCGCTTTCTCTCTTCCGCTAGCCACCTTAATCGTTCAGCCGTCTGTTTGTCTTTAGCAATTTGCTCTTCAGTTGGTTTAGCAATAAATCCTATTAATAAAACATTAGCATCAAAGCATATATGTATCAATTAAAACTTACCTTTTTGGCTTAGCAAAGAAAGGGTTGCTGCAAGACCACCGCTAACGAGTGGTTCTTCCAGAACAGGTGTTTCATTCACTTTTGCTGCTTTAGGAGGAGTAGCCTCCTCTGAAACAGTCTGCTCTTCAGTAACATCTTCTTCCTCTTCCTCTTCTCGTGCAATGGTTACTCTTTGTGCATCAGCCTGACGTTCTGTAGTAGTCTCTCCTCTGTATACTGCAATCTCCTCCCGCCGTGTCGGTTCCCGAACGAACGCTGGCTCAGTGCCTAAAGAATTGACAAACTCTGACATCTCTGACAGAACCATGCCACCTTCCTCGTCTTCATCATCCTCCTGCATTCTACTTTCTGCGAGGCTCCTTGCAATCTCTTCCGGTGTCATCTTTTTCACCAATTTCTGTCGTTCTTTGTTAGCTGCCCGTCGTGCCTTTGATAGGGCTTCCTGCAAGTCATCATCATCGACAAAGTTAGCATCAGTATCGATTGTTCGAGTTTCTTCGAGTGTGCTTTGATTTGTGGATTTAGCATCTTTATCCGTATTGTTCGATCCATTTGCAGGAGCTTCTAAAGGTTCTTCTGCAGGCTCTTCTTCTGTAACTTTCTTTCTAATTTTCTTCTTCTTCTTTTTTGGCTTCTTAAAGGATAGGTTAACTTCTTCCTGGGTATAGTAATCTTTAATTTCTTGCATTTTCTCGTAAGCTAAAGTCTGAGCTTTCAATTTTTCGGATACGGTCGGTTCATCATCTTCATCTTTTACACGGATGCTGCCACCTTTTCCAATCGTAAATCCCTGTGGACCTTCTTTATCTTCGTAATCTGGAAGAATGCTCTTCTTAGCGCCACCCAAATACGTATCCTCATCGTCGTAAGGGTTATATCCTGGTTTTTTCTTTTTGTTCTCAAGGTTGGTTCGCAATTTTTCGCGCTCCTCCACCTGAATATTAGTAAGTTCATCCCCTCCTTCTTCGTCATCGTCTAGCACGCCGCGATCCTTCAACGTCAGAATCATCTCGCCTCCCTCAGTGAATTCGGAAATGTCGTGGCCAACTTTCAAGCCAGTGAGATGAGCGGCATCGTAGGTCTCGAAAGCCTGGTCCATTTCAGCTTGCTCACGAGCACGTTTCTCTGCTAGTTGTTTTTCACGTTGACGGCTTTTTCTAATCCAACTGAGAGCGCTACTATCTTCATCGCTTTCTTCACCGAGTCCTTTTCCTTGAAGCTTTTCGGCATTCTTTCGACGATTTCTGATCCTATTGAAAAAGAATGAGTGTATCTTGCCAATGGCATAACAATGCTAAACCATACTTTTCAGCTTTTTTTTTAATCTCCTGCGCTTTCGCTTCCCTTTGTTGCTCTTCCTTGATTTTTTGGTAATTATCGTAGGCTTCTTCCTCAGGATCAACGGTTGCTTCCTCGAGAGCAGGAAGTCCTAATTTGGCTCGCAAAGCACTGTCCAGGTAGATAATAGCATTAACAAACCAACATGACCGTAATTGCAAAAGTACTTACTTTGATTCCTCTAAAGAAAGTGACTCTGCCATGAGTGTCGATGAAGAAGAGCACAAAGCCTTTGAACACCCGATCGTTGAAAATGGTAAGGAAAATTTAACAGTCCCGTGTTGCCGTATTTGAATTTCAAAAGCCGCCGCCTGCAGCTGCTTGGTTACTGGTTACTGTTTCTTCCACAATGACGAATGAGTGGATGCAAAAGTGAGTTTTTAGCTATTGAGTTGTATTACGCTGTCTTTTTATCGAAATTAAACATCACAGACTATGAGTCCTTTCGTACTAAACTCTTCGTTAAACTTGACTTTAACGTTGGATCGTCTAAGTATCTATAGACTTTCTTCTGGGCATTGCAATAATACCACAGCCATCTATCAACGTATTCTATTTCATCTTATGCGCATTACTGACAAGGAAAACAGCTGTATATAGAAGATATATCCTTGGGAAATGATATCTGTGATGCATTATGTCTTTTTATTCGTGATTGCTTGATCGGCTGTCGGCTATAGAAAATGCGTCATATGACAATGTGCTTTCATCTCTGGTAGAGTCTGATCCAAGGGTACCAGCTCCTGCAGGACCTGGATGCACAGCTTCCAAGGGATCGTAGGGTAAGGTAGCCTCACTATCGGTTGTCATTGTCCCTGAAAGAGAATGGGCAGAAAGAGAATGCGCTGACAGAGAGTGAGCGGACAAAGAGTGAGCGGACAAAGAGTGCGCTGACAGCGAGTGCGCTGAAAGAGAATTGGCAGAAAGAGAATGCCCCGAAAGGGAGGATGAGTTCCCTGTCCTACTTCTGCTGCTACTACCACTACGCTCCAAAGGTAGTAACGCATCGTAAGGCGAAGTACTGCTTCCAAAGGTAGATGCTGTTGAGACGCTTGGTAGGGTAGAGGACTTTGGATTACTGTGGCTAGAATCACTTGTCGTGGTATCGAAAGGGGCATATGGCAATGTACTATCCTCGTCCGTGGTCGTGGTCGGCGCCGCTGCCGCAGCAGACTTGGATCCGTCAGATTTCGGTTCATCCTGCTTGTTGCTTTCATCACTGTCCGCTTTCTCTGCGCCTTCTGCTGGTATTTTTGTGCTGTCTTTGTCGCTTTCAGATTCGACTCTTTCTTCCCTCTTTGTACGTTCAGGCGATGCGTCTATGGTATCTTCTGCAACTTTTTCTTGCTGTGGCATTTCTCCTAATTCTTGACTGCGATCTTGCTCTTGTTCAGATTTACGTCTCTTCGGCACATTAGACTCTACATGATCTGAGATTCGCTTTTCTTATGTCAGAACAGATGTATTCGCTTTATAGCGCGGTTAGATCACCTTGGCAGTGCAGACGAATTGTCCTGCGTCATTCCATGGAGACGTGGTATATGGCCCCCTAAGACTTGCGGTTATAATGGTAGCCCTGATGCCTTCCAGAAATTGATTTGTTATGTTGTTTAACCGGATTCGATCTATAGTCAAATCCTCCTCTAACATTTTCGATCAAGTGCTGCCGAAACTCCAATTTTCCTGCTGACAAGAAGTAGGTCCCATAATAAGCCACAAAGTCAAGATTCATGCGTGCCGGAGTCAGGTGGGCCAATGCTCTTGTCCAGCCCAGGTTTTCGCATAATATTTTTGCCCTTCTGAAAAAGCAAAAAAGCGAACGATCCTATAGAGCACATAGAGGATAAGATAGTAGAAAAAATAAATCAAAAATAGAAATGGTATGAGTATCACTAAGAGAAGCATTTTTCGCTCAACTTTGTTCAAGTAAAATCTATTGAGAAGCAATAGATTTTGCATTTTTCAGAATGTTTATACGAAAGTCCCAGATAAGTTATCCACCCAAAGTGTGAAGTAGAAATTCGGACACAGATAAGAGGCAAAGCTGCAGACATAGAGTAGCAAGAAATAGAGTAAACGACTATCATGCTGTCAAAACAATCAGGATAACGCGCGGACTATGCACGCCGCATTCATATTGACATCCCGCGTAATACATGGCCGCAGCAACATGTGTAACAGCTTTGTGACACATAAAAATTTACATTTTCGTTTCTGCAATGGAGATAACAGAACAGGGCAATGTATGTTGTAATTCACCCATCAATGTCCCTTTACACGTTTTTCATAGCTTAACAACGCTATGGCAATCACGCAAGACTGGATGAAACATGAATGATTCCCGGCAGCTATTACAGTGTTCATAATATTTTCCAGGTGGTGTCGAGTAGTACCAAACAGATTTTTCCATTGCAACAGAAGGAGTGCCACAGTGCGTCATACCTGAAAAACGGAGTATTGAGCTTCGTGACTTGTTACCAGGTAATCCATGCATAAAAAGGACCTTGCAACTATATATAAAGCTTTTATTTTTATGTCAAAAATACTCTAATTCTAGCCTTATTTGAATTAATCGTAGGTATCTCGTTGTTATTTCTCTTTTGCGTCTATCAGGAACTGGTGGTTGTTCTTCGATGACTAGACAAGGAGCCCGATCGATTCAGTTGGCTCATTGATTATGCTCTTTTTACCTTGTAGATCAGTAGTTGCAAGATGATCAAAATGACATTAGTTATGGCGCTGATTGCATTGCTCCATTCTGCCCAGGCATATTACTGGAATATCGGCGCCTTCGAATATTCCAAGGGTTCTACGGCATACTGTCCAACATTCATTGAGTATACCAGCCCTAGCGCGCTTCCCTATGAACTCTATACCAAGGATTTCACTTGTTTGGTAACCGAAAACGATCCTAGATTGGCCGCAACAATGAAATACAAAAACTACCCTACGATTCGACCATATTTGAACAGCAGTGGCCTGTTCCTTGATTCGGACGAGGCCACATTTACATGCTATAAAATGAACGAGGATCAGGGACTGTACGCTTGTAAAGTAAAAGAGATTTTAATCAATGGAAAATAAACCATACAGTATGTCCATATCTGACATTTCCTTTTGATCAAACTCAAAGTTAAGACAACATTCTTCTCAATACAAATAACTCGTAATTTTAGTACATGCGGCAGATTAAATAATTTAGCAGTGCAGTTCCTCGAAACATTCTTTTACTTTGACAAGGCAAATCTGTCCTCCTACACAGATTGCTTGTCAGTGGATGACAATATCTTTTAATTATCATTTCTGTCCATATATTAGGGCGCCTAAACGTTGATTGTCCGATATCTCCACTCTGCGCCATAGAAAAAAAGATCTTTAGGATATTTGCTGTTGTCATATACAAATCTTGGTAAAATCTCATAGCTGTGCAGAACAGTATAGATATTTGTAGATTTGCTTATAGGCATCTACCCTCTCTTTTGCGTTCTCAGTATCTCTTGTCTCGCATTTCAAGCATCGCATCTTTCTCTTTCTCACTTAGCAAAGCGTTCTTAATGGGTTTTGGGCTTCCACTAGCTCATTGACGATGCGAATCAAACGGCAGAGCCTAAGAGATTAAATGTTGCTGCTCTCAACTGAATCTTTTTCTCCCTTTTCTTTGCAAGGATCTATAACTTCTTAAATATTTATCTCGGTTTTACACCAAGACGATAGAGTCATTGAACGTCAAGATTCAAAATAAAATCAACTTGACATCTGTTCTCATTGCTTTTTCTGCATCATATCCTGTATGAACAGCATATTATCCATATTTCTTTCCACTTTCTTAACCATCGGCATAAGAATCCACTAGCTTTATTAGCTGTTATAAACTTTAGGACCAGATTCCAGGTTGGGTCTTTATTCGTTTGACGTATGTCATAACTCTACCTCTAATTAGCGCAGAGTTAATTATTTCGTTTGCCCACTTAATACACAAGCTGGCTACATGCTCTGCAGTGGATTCATATAGAAAAGCGATAGCCATCTTGTGATAGTCAGTATATGTAATATCATTGATCGTGGTTAATGCGACATTCTCAGGCCAGCATAAAGATATGCCAGTCATATATTTTATAAGGCTGATAGCAGTTTCCTTGACGCTCATGCTCCATTCTCCACTGCTTGTGCAATTAATTAGCTGTTCCTTTCCGTTGTAGCGAGGAATGGACAGATTGCCAGCTAGTGATGTGCTGATACAGTATTGGAACAAGCGTGCCGTCTCATTATCGAAACAATCTAAACTGTTCCATACAGCAAATAGCACGGCACAGCCTAACGAAAAGCCATCTTCGTTAAGCCCGTGCAGGATCATGCAACTGCCATTATAGTTTTCTTCATAGCAGTCCCTAGCATAGTCGACGACATCATGAGAGAGGGCGATAAGCCAACCAGCGAAAACGGATTTCTCCGTCTCCAAGTGAATGTTGTGTACGTAGGCATAGATGCCTACTACACCATAGCCTACCGATTCGAACGACCTGTATGCTAACGCATTGGCAACATCACGTATGCCCGATGGATAGCCTGCGGTGTTAGACTTTTGCTCGAGGGCATATGTGCAAGCGGTGAATATAGTGGAGACGTTGATCAGCTCCACCACGCGATCGGGCAAAGATGTGATATTGTGGATAGCTTTTTCATAAGCGTCCCATTCGTCTCTATATGCTGACCAACTTCTCCAATAATCAGGGTATAGAGTATCAACGAGCAGCAGACCTGCATCCTCCCAAGCCTTCAGACCACAAGCTTTCAACATAAGGCCACCATATACAACCGCAACGTCGTAGATCATCAGCGAGAAGTCTGTGTTTGGCAGAGAATATCTATCCAGCGCATTTAACTCTAGTTCAGAGCGTTCAAGTTTAAAAAGGCGCTGCGCTTTAGAGTAATTTTCTGGCATGTATTCGAACTTTGTTCCGTCAAGGTCCCTGCCCTGCAGTATCTTATTCATTGTCGCTAGCACAAAGCTAGACTGCGAAGGAGCAATTTTGTCCAATATGAATCTTGCATTGTCAGACAGACGAAGCGATGCGTCATTTTCGACGAACAATCCCCCAATCGTTTGTACGCATAGACGAGAGCACATAGTCACAGGTTGTACACAGTATATTCTACAACGATCAGTAGGTATTGATGTTAGCAGGATCGAAATGCGATAAACTTTGGAGATTCCTAGAGTTGTCGCCTGTTAAAAAGGTTTTGACGAAACTCGCCTAACGTATGACTTACCTCACAATAGTTGCTGCGGGTATGGCGTGTACAAATAACTCACAATGGATCGTATAGCGATGCGTGTATGGTCAATAATGTAGAAGTATGTTCGGGGTTATGAACGTCTCCGTTGGCGTTCTTGAGCGTGTCGAAAGTTGTCGTTGCGAGTCTTAAATCTCGCAGTAAAATATATATGTGTCAGTGAAGAAGGCTGTGTGCGTGTTGCTCTTTATATACACATGAAGATGCATCGCTCGTATTGCGTGGGAATGAGATAAATCAAGGGCGAGGAAAAAAAAAAGGAAAATCAGAAGATATATTGAAAATGCATGCATGCCAGAAAGATCAATCGAATAGCAGAAATAGTAGGACAATGCAAAGGCAGGAGTTCATTGACCAATGCCAAAGAATTTAAGATCAAACGCCTTCTTTTTAACTAAGCTATTGTAACCATGTGCGTAGCCTTGTAGCTACGAGATAATGGGACTCAGGTCAGTGGTCTATAGATTTGTCTCTGAAGAACAGCATTTTCTCTTCTTTCTTCATTTGTGACGAGGTGATAAAGAGACACTCTTCTTCAATGATCACTACAAAAACTTGATCCAACCTATATCCAGTTCTAAACGGATACGGGCTCTATTTTAAGTAGCTTGCTAATGACCTTCCCATAACGCTACGTGGAGTTTCTGCACACGAACATAAAGGATACAAGCCAAACGTTAACGAAGCTCAAGGGGAATAATCCTTCACTATTCTTCATATATCCCAACAATAGAATAGATCTGACAGTTCTCCTCGCTTCTTCCTTTTGTGAATGACGCGTTGTCACTTTACAATAGGAAATTGGTATACAAACTTGACTAAAACATCAAAGCAGATAGATTATGAGATGATATGATGAAATGGTTAAATGGTTAAATGAGAAATAAACTAGTGTTCACTTGAGAGATACATTGAGTTGCAGGTACATTTGTCCCCTCATACCCTTTGAAACCCCCAAATCTAACTGACATGCTGTACCTTCACAAGCAAGACCAGCGTCGGAATGTGAAGCCGGTATGCTTCCTTTCAACTAGATATTTCTTAATTTTGACCCAGATACCCAGATACCCAAATGTTAACGCTGCTATCCTGCTTGCCTCTTTCTTCCCTGCCTTTTTAAATGCCCAATGGGAATGGTGCCCGATTAGCTTTTCTTATCCATACCCGAACAACAGCTTGACCGCTTCATTCCGTGTTGATCCGCTTCGTCTGTATAGAGATGGCGTTATTGTCATGCACTGACACACAGTGACATACGATCTCTCAATTTTGAGGATACAAAGGACAGTAAACAAACTACGCATTGCTTTAGTGTACTTTCTTTTCTCTTCTTAACCTTAGATCGGTTATAGATGCGTTGTGGTATTTCCCCTTAACCTACCTGTCCTGACTTGAATTGTTCATAGAAGAAAAGTAGTAAGAAATGAAAAGTGAGGTAAGCTCGGCAAGATTAGATGCGGGGCCATGTGTGAGGGAAGAATATTTCTGAGCTACGGAGGGGACAGCTGGGGGGATGGGAATGAAGGTAAGCCCAGCGGCAAAAAGGTATACTCTGTGGATCACCTTTGCCGATTAAGGGTTTGTCGCTCGAAACGCTACCCAGAGCAGCAAATCGTTTACTTTTCGTGAAGGCTCACTACAAGATTGGTATAGTTTCCCATGATGCCCTGCTTGGTGATAAGCCTTAACATATATACATGGTAACAACATTTAACTTCCCTGAAGTTCCGTTTGTTAAACAAAGACGTTTGACTGGGGGGCTTCTTTATTGATGTGTAGTATGGCATTATTTCCACGCAACATATTCTATCGCCCCCATGCCACCTCCGATAATAATCACAATTGGTGCAGGGATGCTTAGGTAGCCCGAGGCTACGAATGCTGCGCTGGCAATCACTGCATGGTATCCATCTTTGCCACCCGGGTTATTGGTCTGCAGCCATAAAAGCCATGTTGCAGAAAAGACCAAGCCCAGTGCGCAAGCATTAACACCTCGAAAGACCTTCTGAACCGAGGGATGCTCGCGGAAAAACTGCCAAAAGGGGATGATGGCATTTTTCAGGATCAAACCCGGGAAAAAGATGGCTACAAAACCAAGAATCGCCCCAGCAACAGCATTCTTGTTCGCATTCATCATCGCGACCGCGCCAAGGAAGCATGCAAAGTTAAAATTCGGACCTGGCAAGGATTGGATCAGAGCTAGTCCGACCAGAAACTGTTGATCAGTCATCCAGCCAGGGTCGACCATATAGGTCTTGAGGAGAGGAATGATTACTGGACCCCCACCAAAGATGATGGACCCAACGAAGTAGAAAGTTGCGACCAGTGGACCATAATTGGCGGCGGAGGACGATGGAACAAGGACCTTGATCAAAACGGACGCGATAAGCAGAACGAGAAAGACTAAAAAGAAGACGAATCCCAACTTCTTGGAATACGAGAATGGCTTTCTTGTACTATCTGTCAAGTCGTTTGGAATTGTCATATCAGCTGATCCATGTACACTCGATGTTTTGTCCCCGTTCACTTGATTCTTCTGAACATCGGCAGTCGATTCCTTGCGTGCAACACAGGAACCATATGATCCGCTAGATTCTGCCTCGTTAACGAAATGTGCATGCTCCAGATCATTTTCTGCTGGTTCCCCACGATTAATCCGCTTCTTAGACCATTTGCCGTAGGTTGGTGCCACGAAGGAATCAAAAACGTAGCTGACAAGACCACTTGCGATCATCATCACAGGCAAAAGCCAAGGCGCAGTATACAGCGCCGAAATGCTTCCGGCGATAAGGGCTAGGATCCGTGTCAATTTATCGGTCACCAGTGCAGTTGACATCTTGTAGGCGGCCAATGCCACCAAACCGATGGCAGCAGAAGCAAGACCTTGTTCCAGCCGCGTTGCCCAAAGGGGGATCCCGTCATTGATACTGCCGATGAAAAATCCTACAATCGTCATGACAATTGCCCCAGGGAGGCTATTGAAAAGTAATGGCAAGCGACATTTAGGACATTGTGGGCTCTCTGTCTATTCGAGTCATCTTTCATTATTAAAAAAAGAATATCGCTTTCTTACCTCCAAAGCAAGAATCCGAGAATTGAGCACATGAATCCAGATCGAATAAGGGAAATGCTGTAGGCGAGTTCGGTGCTTGATGGGCCAGGCAGGGCTTGACAGATAGCAAGGAGTTCAGTAAACTGCTGATCCGAAATCCACTGGCGCTTGATGACCATTTCATCAAAGAGGATGGCGATATGGGCAGGAGGGCCACCAAAAGTAGTGAATCCTAGTTTGTAATAGGCCTTGAATGTCTCCCATAGGCGGTCCTTGAGGGGCGGTAAGTTGTAAGGGTTGGCCCGTGGCCGACTGAATAGTGCTGGCTGTTGCATTGTGCTCCTCCGCTCTGGCCTGCAAGGGAAAGAGGACAACAGGCGTTTCCTAGGCAGATGGAGATGAGAGAATGTAGACAAGAGAGTCCCGTGGTAAAGGAAAAGGAAGAAATCGGTGAAGACAAAAAGTAGCTGTTCACATTGTTCTATGCACTGTTTCTGATACAAACAATATTAGATCGCCCTCTCAGAGAACAAACACAACGCACGTTCTCCAATTAAAGTTTTAAACAACCTCAATATATACCTTAACAGTTATGGATTTTAGACTGATCGAACCAATCAGATCAGCAGTATTTAGAAACCCCCTTTTTTTGTACTGGTTTCCCACTAACACGGCGAATTCACAACGGCCTATAACATAGATCTATGAGAAGAGGAATAAAAAAGCACGTAGGGATGATGCCATATCTATGAAACGATTCAGAAGAGATGAATCATAGCAAAGATGTACTCAGTTTTGTCATAGAGAATTTACCTTGGCCACTCCCCTCGGGCACCTCTTCCCCCTCCCTAATTACTTTAGCGCCGTTACAGTTTATCAAACGCCGTTTGACGTGTTATCCAATAAGAGTGTTAAGAAAGAAGCGGAGGAACAAAGCGCAGATAGTGCCTCAGCAACTGATAAAGTGCCCAACAGATCAATGGGCTATACAAAGTGCAAACGCTGGTGATAAGGACTGAATAGTAAACTAATAGTGTTATCTAATGGACAACATGGAATAGGAGAAATGGTAACTGTATGCATGGAAGGTATAGGTAGAAGTGCCCTAGAAGGTGGTGTCTAAAAGAGGGAATGCCCAAGGTAATTTCGCTCAAGCAAGCCTTGGGAGTTTTGAAATAAAGCGTGGCTTGGGGAGACGAGTTGCACATCCGACGTCGGAGTGGAGTCCCACTTAACCGACCTTTCATCTGGCGCTCATTTCCCAGCCAGCAGCCAAAATAATTTTCCACAACCAGCGCAAATTTGCTCTGCAAAAAAAAAAAAAACACCTACAGAGATACAGTTTTCAGAATAGAACAGCACAGGGCAACCTGCAGTATTACAACAAAAAAAACCCTCAGAGACATTACCAAATCTATTCTGTGTCTGTTCGCCGAAGGAAGGACACCTCTAGACGTCGATTGCTACTGGATCTCTTCGTTCAATGAGTGAACGATTTCTGGTAGAGTTATCCGACTCCGATCTATCGTTACAGCTATCAGATGCATCCACATTGTCGTCCGATTCTGACCATTCAGATCATGGTTACGACAATAGCGATGACGATGCCGAAAACTTGTTGACTTCTGTGGCGACAGCGAAATCAAAGGTCGAGCAAAAAACTACTAAAGCAACCAAGAAAACGACAGCGACCAAAGCTCGTCAAAATAATACAAAAACATCCACGCGCAAAAAGTCATCCAAAACACGACGGCGGTCAATAGCCAACGATGCGGAAGACGACGCTATGGTTTACTGTCTTTGTAGAAAGGGTTATGACGGAAAAGAATTCATGATTGCATGTGATAAGTGTCAAGGTTTGGTTTTTTTTCCCCACTGATTTTCTTATTTTTAACGTAACGCTTGATTCACTATATGAAGAATGGTTTCATGGTAAATGTGTCGGCATCAATCCAAAAACGGTTGTGGAGCATTATTTCTGTGACGCATGCTCCAAGTCCAAACCCTCACTTACGGACGCGCCTGTTGTTCAGGAAAAGCAGAAAACGCCCGTGAAGAAAAGTAAGTCGCATAGCAAACCATTAAATCCATAGTTTTACTAACCAGCACTTAAAAGGTCGAAGCAAAAATGCTGGGAGCTCTAATTCGAAAAAGCAAACGCAATCTCGCAAAAAGACCAGCAAACCCCCAGAGTCCCATGTATCACATGCAACACCCGAAGCACCTGCGGCACCCAAAGCCCTGGAAATTGAGGAAGATCTTGACGACATTTGCCCAGTTTGTGATTCGGAATGTACTTGTGGAACGTCAACAGTCAATGTAGAACCGCAAGTTAAGCCTTCTACAGGTATGTCGAAAACTACATAATAGGGACAGCTAGTTGCCGTTGAATAAATCTAACAAGACTATGTTCCAATTCTTAGAAGTGTTTACAAGTAGAAGCGAAGCTGATGTGTGGGAAGTTCACGACATTACTCCCTCCATTGTAGAGCCGATCGACCCAAAGGTTGTTGAACGTTTTGGTCCGAACGCTGGTGATAAAGAACATGCACCAATAACATCGAAAGCAAAACGGAAAACGAAGAAGACAAAGAACCATAATCGAAGCGGTCCTCGCTCAAGAAAAGATTCTGAACGTCGACGATCCATTGGCCACACAGTCGGTGCTAAAGGGACTATAAAATTAACGAAAGGTTTTGAGGGCGTCTCCTTGAGCGACACGGATGAAGATGTGGTTGTCGATGTGGATGACATGGATGATCTAGTCAATGATTTGTCTCCATTATCGGAGCATTCGTCTGATGATCTAGATCATGATATGCATCCCAATGAACTTTATATTAGTGCCCAATCTCCCTTTGCCACTTCATCGTCATATTCTTCCAGCATTCACATCGATTCTGGTGATGACGAGGATATCGAAAAGGAAGAAGAACGTGCTATTATTGAAGAGATGATGGATAACAGCGATTTCGATGAAGATTATCCAGATTGTGACGACGTTGCAATGCGAGATAGCGATGAAGGATATCAATACGATGAGAAGAATCATGATCCGGATGAATATTACATTAGAAATACACATCGATGGTTTTCTTCGGAGGAAGAGGACGAAGAGTATGACTACGAAGAGATGCAATTCTATAGCGACGTGGAGGACGCAGAAGAATCACCGGGAGTAAATGAGGAGTTTGCACACGATCAGCTATTGCCAATTTTGGATGAAAATGTCAACCTTTTTGACGACATAGCGGCGGCGTTCCTGCATGTTCTAGCTCCATTAGCGGATGTTCCAAATATGGAAGGTGACTCAACAAGCATACCTAATCCAGGAGCCGACTTACTGCATTCGAATATCAGTCTCTTATCGTTTGATCTCGCCAATGCCTTAATTTCTGTGGATCCATCCTTGCAGGTGCAAGAAGGGAGCGACGATGGAGTAAGTGAATCTGCTGACGAGATGATTCGGCGTCCGTCCTTACCCAGCAGCGCAGTCTCAGTATCGGATAGTCATGCACACGATGAGTTGACTTCCGAAACATTGAGTGCACTCTCGGTACTAGCATCAGAAGCTTCTTTGTCTTTGCCATTACCAACCAAAGAATCCGACTCACCCGATGGAGAGCCTGAGTTATCCGGCTTAGAGGAGGGCAATCCATCCTCTGTAATGAACACAGCCTCTTACCCCGCTTTCTCATCAATACCAAATGCCAATGGAAGCTTGGATACCTCATCTGGCGATTTATCCTCTGTGCTATCGCCCGGGGGCAACCTTCCCCTTCCTCTTACATTAGACTTGAAACTGCAACAACAGCTATTAGAGTCTCTACGAATATCATCCGGGATTCATACAGATAAGATTCCTGCCTCTGCTACGACCGTTGCGAGCTCAAGTTCATCAACATCGAGTTCTAGCCCTACTAGCAAAAAGTACAACGGTTCTCATTTGTCTAATTCTCGCCAGATCCTTCCAAAGCCGATGGCGAATACGGCAGGGTCATCTGTAACTCCATCATCATCGACGCATACTGGTAGTAGTAATAGTAGTAGTAGCGGTACTACCTCCCATTCTGGAGACAGCTTGGCGCCAGCAGGTCTGAACATGATGTCAAGCGAGTCTCAGGAACATGATAGCACAGTAACACATAAAAAGCGTGCTCATACAGAGGTAAGATTAGCCAGATAGGATGCATGATATAAATACGGTTTGTAGACTTCGGTAAAAGGCAAGAAACGGCGAATATCTAACGTTAAAGCAAATACACTTCCTCCTCATTCTACCTCTGATTTATCACCGTGCATCGAAGCAGCAACATTATCACCATCCGTTTCGGAAAAAGAACCCACTCCTGTGTCTATGGACGATCTTGTTGATACATCACAATTAGATACACGTTCATCCTCACGTTCACCGTCTCCTGAGCCAGACGATGCAGACGCTCGGTTCTCACGCGATCTGTCTCGATGGCAGCGCATTCCTATTGGCGCTTTCCGATTACTTCGGGCTAAGAACCGACTATGGCTTGAACGGTGAAAACACAGACACATAATCCATGATCTCTCACACACTAACTCACACGCACTCACACACACACACACACACTCCTACACCTACAGCACACCCCTTCCCCAAAAGCAAAAGCAAAAGGCATTGTACATTAAAAAACTCATTGTTTGTAATTTTTGTATTTGATTTTCTCTTTTTTTTTTATTTTGTTTGTAATAACAAGTCAAAACAGGGGCGAAAAAAAAAAGAAAAGAAATGGAAGCACTGAACATGTTGTTCGCAAAGGATTCTGCTATGAGAATTGCGATGCCACAAAAACAAAAAGAAAGAAAAAGGGTGTTGTTGCAAGAAGAAGAAAGGATCACTGCAACGAATGGGAAAGTGTCAATTCCGGGAAAGAACAAAATGGAGGAGGACAATGAATTCCACCCATGTCAAAAAAAATGCCGGATAGCATTATAAAAAAAAGCCCAAACCCCTTCCCCCGCTTACTCAAAAGGTAAATAAATAACCTCTGTCGTTCTATTGGTATTCTGTTTTATTGTTCAGTAGACTGTGCTGCTGCTTGTTTTGCTGCTAATGCCTTTCTCCATCGTTCTTCTCGTTCTGCCTTCATTCTATCTAATTCCTCTCGGAGTTCAACTGGCGTCGTAGGCGGTTTCTTATAGAGAAAGATAGATTAGTCCCATGCGCAAACCGATGAATATCAATAAATGGAAAAAAGAACTTTGCTTACATGAGTTGATTCATAGTCTGGCCAAAACTTGATATTTTTGACGTATTGATCGTAGAATTCAGGACCGCCGAAATAAATCATGGTACCCAATGGGTAAAAGACATAAAAACCAAACTGAAATCCAAAAGAGTAAGCCCGATCAGTCAGCGAATGGTCCCAGTTTCTCTTGTTTTTGGTTCCTCTATGTATGTATATGTTGTTATATATACCTTGATCACTTCTAATCGAGGGCCACCCATTATTAGCAAAAAAAGAAAAAACGAACTGAAAGAAACAGCCCCGCAAGCCCGTCGCCGGCTGAAATGTGAGTTATAAGACCACTTTTTTTTTTTCTTCCTCCCAACTGAAATTGAACAAGGGGGACGGCTGTTTGGGATGCTTCAAAATTGAAGCTTCCTAAATAAAAAACCCTTTATAAATGCACCAATTAAGCTTGTGAAAGAAAGCGTACTACAGTTCTTTATTGAATATGTTCAGTTGACGGAACGGAGCCAGCAAGTGTAATATGGAACCCTCTCAGCCACGCTTTTTTTATTATTTCTAAAATGATTTCTACAAATAAATTCGTGCATTACTTAGCGTCTAAAGAATGCTTCTAGTGCGCAGATAGGAGCCATCAACATTTCTCAATGTGTCATCCTTAGTGTGTACAATGATACTTCATGGTTTTCTCCCGATGAAGTTTCCATAAGAATCACATCAGTGCCAAGCTCACTCTATCCAAGATCGTCGACCGTCTACAGTCCTCCATGGTCCACGTCTCCACGTCTCCACGTCTCTTGTTCCATAGTTGTAGATGGCGAAAAGGTTGGTGAATTGCAGATATATCCCTGCGCGTGACCAAATGGTTCGTGCATCGTAATTTGGATTAACCGGATATAGCCCTAATGCTAGAACACAAATAACTATGGCCCCACTCCCCCAGTCATACAATGCCGCAATTTTGCCGTACTTGGCGCGAAAATTCGACTGCCTCGATGAGAAGAAAAACTTGCCAACCTATTGATCGTTTCAACCGGCAAACTTTGAGATATAGCAGCCGACCATGCGATCAGTTCCCTATCTGCCCACCATCCTCTGTTGGTCACTCGAAACGTTTTCCTGGGCGATCTTTTTTTTTTAATGGAGACTATCGTCTCGAAAGGTTTTTATTGCCCAACACATGTCGTATTAAGTGACATGCCGACGAAAGTTATATAGAGGATCTTTCTAAGCTAGAGGGAGAAAATAACAGAGATAAACAGGGAAGGGTAAATGAAGGCAGATGATTCACTTGAGAAGGTTCTGTTCAGCGACAAAGGAATGGAGAAGTTTCTGTGCGAGATTGATGGTTTTTAATAAAGAGAAACGAACGCTGCGAAATATGTTATCCCAGTGCGAGCGCCAGATGGATAACATGATGCAAGCGAAAACCTGCAAGGGGGTAACTGGGGGAGGTACAGGTTGGAAAGGTGAGCTTGTATAAACTGTCAACCAGTAAACTGAGTTAGAGCAGTGTGGAGAAATGCTTGGACCAGATGGTTGATCATACCTGAATGCCAAGTTTCTTGTATCAGAGGTGTACACCTTGTGTGAGCCTTGTAATTAATAGGCGCAAACCTATCCTCATCCTTAGAAACGACGGTCTCGTAATGGAACCTTGAGAAGAGGTACAAGACAAGAGCACCAACAGAGCAGAGATCAGCGTCATGATGCCAAATCGACTAGCCATATTCGATCTTGCCGTGATGATTCGTCTTGCCGAACGTAATGGTAGCCACCAAAGCAATGCACTCGGAAAACACCTTGATTGTCGAGTGCTACTGAGAACAGATCGGCAAACTGCATCCCAAGGATGGTTTGGCTACGGCAGAGCATGACATGGCTAATAAGGAAACAGAGCCTGTCTCTGCAACCAGCAGTATTGTTTTTCTCAGTTAAGAAGTAACGACTGACTTTCTCCAGTTCCTGCTTTGGTGTAGCCATCATTTAGGGTGTTTTTTCCTCGGTTTTCATAGTTTTGTCTCTTGGCCCTGACTTTTTCCTTTTCGAGAGTGTCAAGAAAGGTTCTGACAAGCGGCCCTCTTGCTGGTTCATGAGAATTCAAGCCAAGTACCTTCTGCTTATTTGTAGATATCCACAACAGCTTTGACATACGCAAGTATAGACTCCTTGCCCAAATAGAATGACGTTCGCTTCGTTTTTTCCAAGCTTTCGGCCGCGTTTCATGATATGCTCTGGAAGCAAATAACTGAGCTTCTGGTCGGTGACAGTTTCTCCGTCGCCAAATCGCTGTCCGAGGCAGCTTTCCTACAAGCAAACCAAGTGGGTTTAGCTTCTGTGCAATCCATATGGGTCTTGTATTTAAGATTACCTTCCACTCTTGTTGCTTAGCAGAATAAGCCCTAAGGAGTATTCGTCGGATGATGAACCATACTTTGAGCAAAAAACATATGGCTGCTGTAATGCATTGCACTATTCTTAAAATATATCATGCCTTGATGACCTTCGTCGTTGACAATAGAGCAAGCGTTCATTTGGTTGTTGCTCTCATAAGCGAAGAGAGCACATTTAGTTGATATTGTTACGAAAGAGGCGCCGTGGTTACTGTGACTTACAACTGCATTTCTGTCTCCACGTAACTGACCTTTAACGCTTTTGTATCTGATACTTTGCTTTACTACAGTTTTTTAACTTGAACTGAGACGAATTTGAATTTTTTTAGACCAATCAATTTATCTTTTCTACGGTTATAATTTTATTGGGACAAACTGACCTTCCTAATTTAGACGAACGTCTTCTTTTTCGAGACGCGCTTTACTTTTTTTGAGAGTTCTTAAGCTAGTTATTGAGATCTTTTTCGTCTAAAATGTAAAACTAAATGGGCTTCATTCACTACAACTCTGCTGAGAATCCCGTCTTAGCCTACGATGAGAGCTTAGATGAGATGGACTTTGATAATTCCGCTATCGAGTATGGTCAAATTGAGATGCTCGTCGAATTCGACGTGTTCCTGAACCTGAGACACAGCCGGTTGCAATGGACGAAGCAGTAGACGACCTTGTTGAGGAATTCAAGGAAGTTGCCATTACAACACGGAAAAAATACAAGAAGTACAGCGAGGATCAGATTGCGCGCTTCATTAGCTTAATTCAAGAAACAGGACTTACAGTCCCGAAAGCAGCAGAGCAATGTGGCATTCCTCGTAGCACTGCTTACAGTTTACTAAATGAGTTCAACCGCGGTTCTGGAACAGTTCTTCCTGGAAGAGTAAAGAAGTAGCTTAAGCGTGAGCCAAAAAAGCTGTTTCCTGAACATTCGGCTTTTTTAATTAAGCTATTTGATGATAATCCATCAATTGTTCTTGCGGAAGCAAAACAGAAGCTCTGTGAGCATTTTGAAGGCCTTAAAATATACATTCCTGGCCTTTATAAACATATTCGGGAGAAGTGCGCGATCTCGTTGAAGCAAGCAATTAAGTACACTTTGGCCCGCGATAGCCTAAGAACTATTGAGCTGCGGTTCAACATCATCAGTCAGTGGAAAGCTGCCAGCGTCAACTTTCAAGAGAATTGCGTGTTTGTTGATGGAGCAGGCTTTCACTCACAGTTTATGAGAGACCACGCATGATCAAGGGTTGGAAATCCTGCTGTCCTAAAGGTACACACTCAGAATGTCGTAAACATCAGCATTGTGGGCTGTATCTCTCCCTTTGGGATGGTCTGCTTCTCACAAGTGGAGCTATGGAAGCAAAGCGATGAAGCCAAGACCTAGGAGGAGTTTGCCGAGTCGACACCTTCCAAGAAGAGAAAAGCTGGTACTAGAAATGATGCAAAGCCAGTAAAGCTTAAGAAAGGTACTACAGTTTATCATATTGTCCGGTTTATGGAGTCGGTGATGGGCATCCTGGATAATCATAATATGAAGAATATGTTTATTGTGATGGATAATTGCAAAATCCATCACTCTCGCTTTGTCGTGGATGCTATCAACAAGCGTGGATATAAACCTTTGTTTACCCCGCCATACTCACCCTTCTTGAACCCCATTGAAGAATGCTGGTCCAAGATCAAGAAGAATATTAGAAGAAACCCACTCGACAAAGCTGACATGCTCATACCACGTATTGCAGAGGCGTGCAAGACTATCACTACAGCCGATTGTCAAGGTTGGATAAGACATTCCGAGACTTATTGGGATTGGTGCCTGCAAAAAGAGATGGGCTTGAAGTAGGATATGTCTCAATAACTTGCTTTACAAGTAAAAAGAACTTCAAGCCCGTCTCGAAAAAGAAGACGTTCGTCTAAGTTAGGAAGGTCAGTTCATCCCAAAAATATTTCTTCGATGACATTAAGTGGATGCGGTGCGAATGGTGCAATTAATCATGACGTAATATTTATTGGGATGAAATACGCCACCATGGCAACTCCTCTGAAAATTTTCGTTTTACTTGTGATCAAAGCAAAATCATTTCTGTCATTGCGTATCAGATGGCCTCGCTAGTGTCGTCCTGGCGAGATGTCCCTCTCATGGGTACCATGACGAACCGCTGCGTATCAGATGGCCTCGTTAGTATCGTCCTGGCGAGATGTCCCTCTCATGGATACCACGGTTCATTTACTCTTTCATTTCTCTACTCTTTTCTGTCATTGCGTATCAGATGGCCTCGCTAGTGTCGTCCTGGCGAGATGTCCCTCTCATGGGTACCATGACGAACCGCTGCGTATCAGATGGCCTCGTTAGTATCGTCCTGGCGAGATGTCCCTCTCATGGATACCACGGTTCATTTACTCTTTCATTTCTCTACTCTTTTCTGTCATTGCGTATCAGATGGCCTCGCTAGTGTCGTCCTGGCGAGATGTCCCTCTCATGGGTACCATGACGAACCGCTGCGTATCAGATGGCCTCGTTAGTATCGTCCTGGCGAGATGTCCCTCTCATGGATACCACGGTTCATTTACTCTTTCATTTCTCTACTCTTTTCTGTCATTGCGTATCAGATGGCCTCGCTAGTGTCGTCCTGGCGAGATGTCCCTCTCATGGGTACCATGACGAACCGCTGCGTATCAGATGGCCTCGTTAGTATCGTCCTGGCGAGATGTCCCTCTCATGGATACCACGGTTCATTTACTCTTTCATTTCTCTACTCTTTTCTGTCATTGCGTATCAGATGGCCTCGCTAGTGTCGTCCTGGCGAGATGTCCCTCTCACGGGTACCACGGTTCATTCACTCTTTCTCTTTCAAGTTCTGCTTGCTCACAAGATGTCCATTCTTTCTATGTATATCACCATCAAGATAAGTAAGTCTTGGTGGCTTCTGATGCAAAGCTTGTTCTTTTTTGTAGTGAGTTCGATGACAAGCAACATCCCTCTCCGGGCGTCGAAACACTTTTACGGCGTTCAAGAAGGCAGTGTGAATTTTGTTTCATCACTCGGATTTGTATTGCTGATCCATATTAGTCAGTTTGGATAACGATTGGGAATGAGACTTGTAAAACGAGAGTTGTAATCGAAATTTGGATCGGCCACAGCTATTATCCCATCAAGAACCGATTACACCTGCACCTACTGTTATCAACTTGGAATCAACAAAGGAGTATTTTTAATCAATAGCTTTATGATTAAAAGCAGGATGTGATTGTAATCGTAGCTCGTAATCAACTCTGAAATAGGAAAGAGCCAGCATTTCTTGTTTGTATTTCTTTTGCTCTCCCTCATCTGCTGCACCGAACTAAATAAAACCCAACCCCACGACAGAGCATATTTGAAAAACAAAGGCAATGTGTAGTAGGTATAGTTTATTGGGCTAAAATGATGGTCGTCCATTCAACAGCGATCTTATACCATTAGGCATACCGCTATCCCAACTTGATTTCATACAAAGTGGCATCATCTGAGATTTTAGAAGAATATGTTTAAATTCTCGCCTTTGCTCTGATGTACAATATACAACATTTTCTTTATTGATTGACGTGATGTATTCCCCTCCTTCTCTAAACGAGAATGGAACGGTTGTTCCATCCTTCAAATCATATAAGTATCACACAACGCACCTTGTATCCATGTGCACAGACAACAAACGTTCCCAAAGTAAAAATGCTCCCTACTAGGTGGATAGATGGAGATAAGTATAAAAATCAGCTGGTGAAGTTCGGAAGCGATAGTGTAGGAAAGAGCAACCTGGATATTGTATTGTAACTTGAAGTGACAAGCAGCGAAAAGTAAAAGTATCTGAGCCAGATTTTTTTTCCTACCAGTTCTTCTTTTCCTACTACAGGTTTTTTCAAATGTTTTGAAGGTTCCACCCAAAATTGTTTGAAATATCGGAGAGTCAAATTTTGAAGTATCATCTAATCAAGCTATGAAAATTCGCAATAAGCGATTTTGAATCAAAAGCGTGTTTTCGTTCAGAGGCAAATGCAACTACATCACAAAGACATAGATAACCATCCTACTAATTAGAAGATAATTCTAAACGACACAATGGTTAAAACAGTTGAGGATACTGGAGAATATCAGCAAATATAGTGTAGCCCATTCTGTTTGTTTCATGCAAAACGCCAGGTACCTGTATGATGTATGGAAAGACAATTAGTAACGGTTAAACTTTATTAAACATATCATTTGCAGTAAATAAAAGAAAGTCAATGATAATTGTCAATGTAAATAGTTTGAATTACCGAGTATTAATACATACGAGGAGGATTACATGCTGTTTAAATGAAGCCATGGTTCTCAACGTGCTGATTCTTGTTCTCAATGTCCTGTGGATCATCTCACAAACAAGATAATTACGGAGCTATTAATTATGCCACCATATTAGCTTTCTCGATTCCGTGACTTGTCGTTCATAGCTGCCTGTTATGTTGAATAAATTAGATGAATCACTTCGTATACAGGAACGCTGACCGTGCCCGTAATTTCATAAAAGGACGAAATAAAAGTCAACTAGAGAAATGAAATATTTACAGCCCATTTCATATGATCCTGTTTTATTTATGTAGCGGAATCTAGATCGCATATTAACAGAGAGTTTAATTTTTCCATGCTATAAAAACAATACTAAATACCATACTGTAGCGGTAAAATCCATAACGTGTAGTATCAAGAACCCTTTGTCGAAAAGAAGACTCATAAAGGTACGTCATGATTAACTCAGGTGTAGCTGAATTCATTCTCATCGCATATACACTGGCACATGGTCCTAAATCAAGCAAATGGAACCTTGTTGACAGTGACCGACAAATCAATCAAGTCGTTCTCTCTGTATTGTCGCTTTTATAGTCTAGAACAAGTGCTGTCGGCAACAGGCAGTGCATACCACACCTCCTTTCTCTCTTTCTTTAGCTTTGTCGTTTTCTGTATTGTTTTGTTTGGATACACTTTCATTATTTGCACAAGGGATGAAGTTTGACAAACCTGTAGGGTCCAGA
>JNDP01001359.1:0-89668 GCA_000696975.1 Apophysomyces trapeziformis B9324
GTACCAGTAATCATGTTCTTGATGAAATCACGATGGCCAGGGGCATCAATGACGGTAACATGGTACTTGGGAGTTTCAAACTTCCACAAGGCGATATCAATGGTGATACCACGCTCACGTTCGGCCTTGAGCTTATCCAAAACCCAGGCATACTTGAAGGAACCCTTACCGAGTTCGGCGGCTTCCTTCTCGAACTTCTCAATGGTACGCTTGTCGATACCACCGCACTTGTAGATCAAGTGACCAGTGGTGGTGGACTTGCCCTGTAAAACAGCATGCCATGTGAGCATTGGCTCATGTCTACATAAGTATGTGTTTTTGCTTTCAACTTACGGAATCGACGTGACCAATAACGACGACGTTAACGTGAGTCTTCTCCTTACCCATGGCGACTACCAAAGATGACCAATATTAGGAATCATGTCACATTTATAGATGGATGCATCAAATGGATGGAGCATTACCTTAGTATAAACTAGAGGGAGGAAATGCAAGTTCCCTTCCTAGAAGTTCATTTTAAATAATTTTTCGAACACCGATCGGTCCGAGTAATTCATTCCGGACGAAAATTTGGCTTTCTGAATCCCGTGTCACAACACAAATTTTTTGTTTCTCGCGACCATTTCAAACTGCGAGTATGCAAGTACGATCAAGAAAAGCCTGTAACGTTCCAAGTTGAATTAAACAAAACATGAACGTGATAGACAAAGAGAAATTATGAAGCGCACTGTAGTTTAGTTTTATAATACTTGAAATAAATTTAACAGATAGCCGTCGTCGCTACTTTCCTTTCAAACTATATGCAGTATCGCCCCTGTAGATGTTTTGGAGACTTGTAAAAGATCGTTCCGCTGTCAGCACCATCCTTATCCCATCTTTGCGCAATTGAAGTTCATCTAGTTACTCTGTTCTCCACGGTAGATGTCCATGGTACGCCATAAGAGATCCAAAATGTTTCAGGTATGCTCAAACAATAGATATTTTTCGATTGTCAAGTGAAAATACAGTCGTTTTCTTGGGTTTCCAGCTGATCTACCACAAAGAACCAAGTTCATACTTATCTATCTTGAAAGGTATGTCCTGGATTGATGCGAAGGCTGAATATTTTCATCTGCATGCGTTTGAACAAGAGTGAACAGACTTCAGCTTCGTTTGGCGAGCTATGGACAGCTGGCTGCTAATGACAGTCCAAGCGACGTCTATTCAATAACAAAGAAGTGATTTTTGTATGATTGTCGTGCCATCGTCATACTCAGAATAAGTGAATAGCTTTGTATGGACGACTCCGATAGCCACTAAATACGCACAACAGGACTCTTCCTTGTCAAGATAACTTATCTTGCTCATCAAACTGCTTACTGTGTAGAATTAGGTTTTTCTCTTGCAAACATCTTTGCTTGAAATATCTCGATAGGCACAATATTTATACATATGAGCAAAGTAGAAAAGGATACAGTTGTCCATTTTCCTTTTATGTTTATTGTTTAGTCCACCGTTATCGTCTTGTCCAATTTCCATGACTTCCACGGCCACCGCTTCCACCACGTCCAGAATGCTTTTTGTACTTGTTCCTTTTCAAATCCTTGTCAACTTTGGTAATAATTGCGTACCGCGTGCGATGACCTGGCCAGCCAGGCCATCCTCCCGGTGTTTCTGGATTTCGCATATTGGGTTTCACTTGTATTCTGCCTTCTCGCACCGCCTTTTCAAAATCACGTCGCTTTTTGCTTTTTCGCTTTTTCTTAATAGTTTCCTCTGTTGAAGATGGATCCACTAGCGGAATATGCAAAACACGATGGGAATATTTAAGTGCTGGGTAAGGCCAAGCGGACTGTTCTATGATCTGTTCGTGACTGATCGCGGCTACTACCACACGGGCTCTGAACTCGGGATCATCCTCATCATGATCCACTACCTGTTGGCTTGCAACCTTTTCGGCAAGTACATCTGCTGAATTTTCCTCCTCATGAAGATCAACGGTAGTAACAGGTTTACTAGAGAATAATCGAAATGAAAACACTTCTTCCTCTTCCTTCTCTTCTTCTTGACCCTCTTGCTCAATTTCTTCCGACGCACTTGGACTCTCTTCGGTATTGTCGCCCATCAGCTGCCGCATAAGTGCATCCATTCTTCGTGTGTCTGTCTCAGTAGCTTCTGAACCATCAACGTCGTCCTCAAAAATATCCGTCCTGGTCGCTATTCGTGTATTGGGTAGTACATTGACGGCAGGTCGTGCATGATCAGGGGCACTAACACAATTTGAGATGGGATGCTCATATTCACATAGCATAGAACTCACGCGAATTTTCTCGTCGCCGTCATGGTAATCGATCGATGACGGTTTCAAATGAAAAAAAGTCGAAAAGAGTAAGGTTTTCGTACGTAACAGAGTCACAGTTTCGGCGCTTCATTTGCATCTGTCATTTTCACTCTTAACCGCAGGCAATACAAGAGCACACATCAGCCAATTACATGATACTTAATGACCTTAAAGCTGTACACACAATGAAAGCAAAGTTTTTGCATGAAATTTGGGTTATTATTATCTAATAGTATGTTCTACTGTCTAATGGAAACAGATGGACCAGGACATAACTTGTACGGAGCGTTAGTGGGACGGCTCTCTCCGCTCACGTAGAGTAGTTTAATGCTATGGTAACACGTCATACTATTTTCTGGACACAAATCAATACGCTGTATAGTACCAGCGAACGATATGAATTACAATATTTTCTTCTGATGATACATGGATGTGCCATACATCAGCCTTCCTGAACACGAGCAATTTGAGGTGTAAATCTTTGTAATACATCGGTCAACAAAATCGGTGTGCGCTTTTCATCCCATTGCAAGTAAGCAACCATTATTATATGAACAATAACAATTCATTGCTTGCGACCTTTGAAAGCGAAAGAGGTCATCTACTCCGGCAATCTGTTTATGTGGTCTATAATAGATAATCTTTACCATTCATGCTTCGGATAGAAGAGACTAATTGAACGCATTTTATTTGCTTTATCAGTGCTAAAAATCGAGGACGTAGTTTATTTAAATATTGTTTGTTCAACACTGTAAAAGATATATCTATATTTCTCCACTCTAGTAGCACCTTAAGAATATCAGCCTATTTGTTCACCAAACAGTTAGAGTGGAGCATGAGAACGGCGATAATGATAATAAACGTGCGAAATTTATCGGAAAGCAGAAGTGATAATCACCGTATGGTTCAGCTTGTTCATTATAACCGACCCGCAGAAGGATAACGGGAAAATCGGGGGTGGGGAAAAAGGCGTTAAATTTATCGGCAGTTATACCTTAGTTGTAAACGCAACCATCCATGGTAAGAATGGAGATGAGCAGCCAAAGCATTTTTTCTCCACTTCCAAAGTTAAAAACCAATCTTATCCAACAATGGGGAAATTCAACTTCAAGACCTTGGGCTCTATCGCTAATCCACGTATAAGGACATCACATGGAGGAAAGGTCAGAAAGCGTGCAGCCGAATTTCTTCCAAAGAAAATTGCTGTATTTCGTTCTTCATTCCAAACAAATCGAAATACAGACGCAACTTCAAGAGGTCTACTGCTCACCGCAGAACAAGATGCCGCTGCATATGAAGAGTTTCGTTTGCTATATTGTCCCCAGGAAACAATTGATGATCCACCTACCTGGAGAGACAGCCTCTCCCAAGAATGTCAAGACATGATGTCCCTGACACAAAGCCAAGTACAGTACCAAGAACTCATACATGAGATCATTCTCACAGAAAAGACCTTTGTCGCCGATCTCTCTTTGGTCTATCATGTATAGCGATCCTTCCTTCTATCACACAGTGAGGGAACTCATGATTTGACTTCTTCTTTTTATTTCTATCCCAACAGATATTTGCAAAAGATGCCTTGACTTGGGAGTATTTGCCTCAACCTTTACGTTATATTTTTGAAACCATCACCCAAATAATCCAGGTACATCAGTGTCTTTTACAAGTAAGTTTTCCTTTTCTGTGTAAAGAGAGAAGGAAAGAGAGGGTGAATGAATTGGCTAAAGCCCGTACATGATTTTACCCTCTGCCATTACAGGATCTGAAACACCGTCAAGCGCGAGAGTATCCTGTCATCAACACCATTGCAGATATATTTATTGACTACGTAAGACATATAGACACCGTATGCGGTACCCTTTGACTAACTATAATCACGTGCATACCCCTCTCTCAGGTACCTTGGCTTACCATTTACACCACATACTTTGTCCATTTCGAAGCGGCCAATGACTTAGTTGTAGCCTCTTTAGCAAGTAAGAGCGATAACTTCGGAAACTACCTCAGGGTAAACCATGGCTAGCTTATTTAGCCGCTTTTTTCCCCTCCTTTTTACATACAATTTTTTGCTGAAGAAAGTGCTTGAATCCTGTTTCATAGTGTCGTACAGCATGGCCAGAATGTCGGAATCTCACACTGCAATCTTTCCTGCTAAAACCGATACAACGATTAATGAAATACCCGCTATTTTTCAAGGTATGCACGCCATATAATAATATGTTTTAGATTAAAGTGAGAGCTTTCATTTAGAGTTTGATAGAATGTCTGAATATCCACGATGTGGCGGTGAAAGACCACTTCGAGGCTCTGAACGATATTGAAAAGGTCATCCGGAAAATCGAATCAGAAAAAAAAGAAGCCGAAGATTTTAAGAAACTAGAAGATCTGGAAAGTAGGATCAAGGGTATCGAGGTATTAAAAAGAAAGGAAAGTTTGCACTTTAGAGAAGACTAAAGCATTCTTATTTTTTTTATCGCAAGAAAATACATCTCGCTGTACCAAATCGACATCTTATCTACGAAGGTCCTTTGATTTTGTTACCAACTTCGCAGAAACCACTCTCTTTGAAATCCTCGAATGAAATCGCATCCTCACCATCTCAACCGCATCCCAATGTGAAGCGTAGCAGTTCATTTTCTTTATCATCACAGAGAAAAAACATCTATGTATTTTTATTCAACGATCACATTCTGTTCACCAAGGTACTTTTTTCTTACTCTCATTGGCACAGTGCACCTTAAATAATAAGAGAGTATCTGAATTCATGCTTCTTTTTCTTTTGGGGCCGATAAAACCGTTAGGTCCGTTCCAAGACCCGTCCAACGCCGTTTGGGCGTAGCGGTGCATTCTATGGTCCGCAACCAGAAGCCTTATTCAAGGTTGTGCAGACACCTGGCCAGCTGACATGTGTGGACCCTACGGTGACTCGACCGGTGGAAAGCAATAGACAATCGCAATTCGGATCCTGGCGAAACCATCGTGTGAGCACTCAGGTGATACATGAAGCCCATCCTCTTCAGTTTATATGCTCCGTGGCCGCACGCAACGTATTCAACATGCATTTCGAAGCCAGGACAGCTGAGGAAAAACAAGCATGGTGTCATCATTTGGAAATGGCGCTTCCGGAACATGTGAAGACACCGTCCTCATGGCAACTGCAGCCCCGATCAATCATGCATTCTTATCAATCACAGCCCTCACTCACGTATGATTCATGTACAACTATGTTAGACGACATTGATGGTCCTCCTTGGGCAGACTGTGAAGACGTGGGCCCTTCGAATGACAGTATCATCAATCTGTTATCGTCAGAAGACAATCACGCTTTGCAAGAAGGGACATGCGATGATACGATGGAAATAGATGGCAACGGACAAGAAGGTGACAATATTGAGAGTGATGATGACGAAGGATTTGTTACGGCGAGAAATTCCTTGAATATTGGCGAATGGCTACAGCATCACAGGCCAGAAATTGATCGAGGAGAGAAGCTTTTACGTGGTATGCAAGAGACGGGCAGAATACCTAATTATGGACCCTTTTCCATCTTTAAGATGGACTCCCTTTTCCGAGGTGGACGAATGCGACCGTAGATCTCATTTACTTTTCCGGCAGAAAATAGAAGGCTATAAGTTTGATGAGGTTGATTCCGAACGACAACTTTAGAAGAGTCATCTCAGATTCTTTCACATTAACTCTGTTACCTGTAAACAATTATGAAAGGAGAAATGTGCAGTATCAAAGCAATAATCTACAAATGACATTTGCCACGTGGGAAGAAAAGAAAGCTTGAATTCGGCCTTCATTTCACCTGATCTACAAAATACAATAATAATAACGTTCATTCCCTAGAACTATCCATAAAATATCTTGTTCCATTCCTTTTGCAAACTTCAATCGCTCAGATTTGACCATTCATTTGTAACTCTGTACTTCCTTTGTTTCCGGAACATAATCATCTCACCATTGTATATAACTACCTTCAGTTCGACTTAGTTTAGTTATCATCGCATATTCTGTCTTCCCATTTCCCCTTTAGCTTAAAGCTGGTTTTTTTGGTTTATTCCTTGCCAATGTCAGTTCCGATACGTATCGACTATTCCTCGTTTCTTTGCCGGCACGGAAACTTCATCAACAGGTGTTGATGATGATGAGGGTTCACAATGTGAATGATGTCGAGAAATTGACCGTTAAAACTGAGCCTGGCGCAGGTAGCCAATTCAAAGAGTTTCTCAAGACCATCATTAGCTTTACAGGTGATCTTTCGTCATTAACTTGTCCATCTTTTTTCCTGAATTGCTTGTCTTTGCTTGAATACGGGTAACAAACAAAACTGGCGTATTACCAGTTTATTTTCTTAAGGTTGTGTTCTCTCTCCCTCTTTGTAGCACCTATTGGGGAAACCATCCATCTTGGTAAAAAGAAAAAAAAATAAGAGAGAAAATCATTCACTTATGGATCGAATCAGATGTACATAACATAGTTTTAAAGCCATCGCAGCATCAAATCATTCTCAAGGTAAAGGGGAAAAAACAGAAAAAAGGCTAAACCATTCTTAATCTCTTGTTTGGTCCAGAGAGTGTACTTGCTGTGACTCGTTGGTTCATCTCGACGTTATGGGGAAGTTATGCATCTCGCTGTACCGACGGATCAACAGAGAAAAAAACCATACAAACCGATCCTGGGTGAACAGTTTCACTGTAGTCCGGAAGATGTCAAATGTGTTTGTGAGCAAGGTAAAAAAGAAAAAGCAATGAGAGAAAAAGGGGAAAATTGTATTCTTGATCCCTCTTTTATTTTGTTATTATTTCATAAGTATAATTCATCGATCAACTGCTTATATAGTGTGCCATCATCCCCCTATCTCTGCGTTTTACTTGGAGAATGAAAAGGCAGGCGTGTCTTTGAATGGGCATTGTAAGTAAGCAAAACGATCATCAATTCTTTCCCTTCAGGCGGTCAAAAATCTAAATTTAAAGGCACCGCAACCAAGGTAGAGCAAGTAGGTAGGGTAACACTTTGGCTGAAGCAATACGACGAACAATACATGATCGACTTTCCCGATTTGCTTATTCGTGGAGTTTTACCGTGGTCTTGCTACCTTGAAGTCGGTGGCATCTGTACGATTGCATCTACCAACGAATCAAAAGCTGTTGTCGAATTTCTTCCAAAGGCTTGGTTTGGTGGTGAACATAATCATACCAGAGGCTACGTCATGTACTTTATTTCCAAAAATTAAAGTCGCATCTAGCAAACTCACTTGGCGCATTTTGGAAACTGGGCTTGACGCTAACAAATTACATTAATTGTTGTGTTATAAGAGTTGGAATTGACCAATTTTTACATACCTGTCATAAAACTGACGACGCCATACCCATCTCTCCGCCAAGCGAATGCCAGATGCATATATAAATTTCAGTTGGTGAGTAATAGAAGAAAAATAACAATAGTATTCAGTGACACTTACTAAATACCGGGCGTAAAAGCCCTGTCCACTTGACTCGTGGATCCTTTTCTGTCTTTTTGCTTGCTGCCTCTCAGATCGCCTTAAACGAGCTCGGGATGATTCTGGTCTTTCTTCTTCTCGTCGGCTGATTCGTCTGCGAGACCTGGGTGGTTCAACCATAGTCTCGGTTTGGTTGGCTCTTGTTCGACGTCGTGCAGTTGGGGTTGTCACGCCATCCCTTCGCTAGGGTGTCGTCGAGGCTCGGCAATCCTAGGCAACTCCGTCACCTCTCCACCACTAGCGCTCTGTTGAAGCCCTGCACGACCAGTCGTCCCCGTCGCCTCCTCTTCGCCAGCCGCTTCCAGAAGCCTTGACGGACGGATGAACCAACGAGGACGCTGCTGAAACCGTAGCATGTATCGTGCAATGGTAGCCTGGCTGTCTGCTGCATTGCCATCGCGGTGGAACGTTCGATCACAGTTCGCACACTGAATTACGCCCAGCAATTTCTCCTGACCGTTCTCCAATCGAGCTCTGTCTTGTACCGGTGCCGTAGAAGGTCGTCGCAAAAAGTCGACACATCGGTCTTGACCTTCCTTGGAACAGCGATCTTAAGTAGCAGCACATGAATACTTAAGTTGATAGCTTGTTCGTCTGTGATCGCAGTTTGCAGCCCTATGAAAGCCGTTAAAAGACCCCGCTTGCTTGATACTGTCCCATTGTATCGTTGGGGCCCGTGTCGCCAGTTCATCTTGGTTATGCGCTAGAAAGCATAGATAACATGGAGTAGCGTATGCGTATTGGAGAAAGTGGGTAGGCTTATTCACTTACTGGAACGTCCAGAGCACCTTGATAGGCGAATAGGTCGCCATCTCGAGACATAATGGTTGACTGGACGCCTTCTCCGAGCAAGTCGCATAAATAGACGATTCCCGGGTCAGCCTCGAATGGAGCCTAGTGAATGAAATATTCTGACTGGCTCGTTGGCGAAATTGCGATCAGAAGGCCGGGGGTCTTGTCTTGTGTTCAGCTCGTGAATGATCGCGCCTTTGATCGTTGGAGTAAAGCTGACCCATTGCTTGGCGTATTTTCTATGGAGACGCTCCCTAGCTGCAAAGTATGGTCCGCGGGGGTCTCCGGTCTGTCTTCGAGCCTTCCTCCAAGCCAGGTTCTTTTTGGCTTGTCTTGCGGCGCGGGTGGCTTTCTTGGCAGATAGTCGGTCGCCATCGAAGACCAGACAGATTTTCGGGACTTCTCTGTTGTCGGCGAACGCGTTAAGTTCGTTCATCGTACGGTCCGCGAAACGCCTGGCGACCTCATCATATTGATCTTGCTGCTGTTCTCATCGTTGTCGATCACCGGTGGCGGTCAGAAAGTCCACTGTGAAGCCTTGAAGGAGCCAGAAAAAGTCGCAGCAGAAACCGACGTAAACAATCCCGACATGTTGTTGCCGCAGATGGTCGGGTATGTTTGTTGTGGTTGTCGCTCCTTCCTGGCGCAGATACGCATGGAATCCTTTTAGACCCATGGTGCTACAAAGAATTGAACTGTAATATTTATAATATAGAAATTTGTTGTGCGATACTCACAATTGTTCTTTGTCTGAGTGTAGTTGTGCGCTTTTTTCTAATCAGGCTCTCAGTATTTATATAGAACATGCGAATCTTTGGATCACAATACTTACTTTTGAGATATAAAAAATAAAAAAGAAAAAAAGATAGGTTTTGTAAGTTTTTGATGCTATTATCGATAAAGCTGTTAGTGATTACGTCAAGCATGCGATCAGGGTGCACTTACAATCAAGAAAAAGTAAAGAGTAGAAATAGTTGAGACGTTTTTTAAGTAGAAGGTCGATCCAACAAAAGTAAAGATAAAACGAAAAGATAATATTACTTGTCTGTTTGACACGACTGTTCTCTTTAAATATTCATTGTCGTCGAAATTTATCAGAAGAAAAGGAGAGGCCAAATCACATGGCGTCATTTGATGCAGCTTTCTTTGTCTTCACTTCGAAAGATCAGTAAAAAAGCTTTTAGTGTATTAATGTCACATCTAACATTCTACAACTATAAGTTAGATCTCAGAGGATATTAGCGATATGTTATTTTATAAATTTTCCTCATAAGACAAGTCTTGTAGACCTTTAGAAGGGAAAGAAGTGGTGATTAAGTTTAGTCAAGCATGGGGAAAACAGGATTGTGACAAAACCCTGAAATAAGGTTCTATATGTCAACCTATCAGATATATGAAGATCCTGTCCAAGTCAACCAGAAAACATCGGTACTTACCGACAAACAGTTCTTGGCAGGGTGCAACAAGTTTTTTGGAACTCACTATATCTTCTGTGAGCAAAGGTCAGATGTTGTACGTATTACATTTGCCGTAAATATCGTCTCGAAGGGATATTAGAACATTTGCAAGCAAGTGCCAGTGGTTATTATGAAGGTTTGAACGACTGCTTCGAGTTTCTCTCTTGTTGAAGATGAAGAGTAGTTTTACTATTAATATTCTCAATTTTTTCCGCGGACTATTGACCCATAAAGCAGTAAACAGCAAGTTGATCAAACCTTAGTTCTAAAAGAAGTGCATATGGAATAATCACTATCAACACATCTATCGCGATTGGCCATCCTTTGTTAAAAGGAACGGTTGACTCTAATAACCACACTTTGTCTATTTCTTAGAAAATAGAGAAATGTAGACAGCATATATCTGTATAATATTGTGCAAGAAAAGAAAAATCAAAGATTGGGTATGGAATACAAATCCCATCCGCAGTTTTTTCTAAGAATCTACTGTTAATGTGTGCTGTTTGCAGGGGAAAACCATGAATACACAATTATCTGTCGCAAATCTATAAAAGGGCTAAAAGATAAGATGAAAAGACAACAATTCTCACCATGCCTCAGCAAAATATTAAAGGCAATACCATTAATATCTTCTACAATTACCGTGCTGGTCGTGGTCGTGGTCGTGGTCGTGGTTGCCGCGTGGTAACTTATTATGCTTGGCATATATCTCTGTTCTAAGGAACGGATACTAAACATCACCTTTACATAGGGTCGTCGTCGGCTCGGTCGCCGACAGCGACAACAGCAACAACAACAACAAGAAGGAGGCCAACAAAAGCAAGAACAAAAACAAAAAGAAGAAGAAGATCAACAACAAAAAACAAAAACAACAACAGAAACAGCAAGAAGAAATTCAAGATCTTGATCTTGAACTGAATACTATCTTACAGGATTTAGACCTTCGTTAACTTTTTTGCTCTGTATTTCTTTTCGTCCCTTTTCCTTTTTTTTATATATTTTTACTTTCTTTGTACAAATATATATTGGTTTTAACGTCTTTTAGAGCCTTCTTCTTTCATATGGTTTGAAAGTTCGTCTGTATCACGCCCGGTAAAAGATTATCTTGGCATGTCTTCGAATAGAGTACGTAAAAGCTGCATCATCTTCGGGTGCATGCGAAAAAAGTTTACATTGTTTATGTCATTTCCATTTCATTGTACAATGGATTTGCATGGAATGTTGCGTAAATACTACGCGTGTGGATATAGTTTATAACTCGATCTATTGTTCCCATCAATAATACCTCATATGTCTATCTTAATTCAAAAATTATGTCATACTCACAGAAAATGATGGAAAAGAACGAAAATGACATGTGAAGGAAAATAAACAAATGGGTGACATGCTTTCCATTAGCGGTTTTTCTGCTAGATAAATGGAATAATAGTTCAAATTCCTAACTGGGTCGTATTCACAGCACCAAAAGTGCAAGAATACACAAAGTTCCCTTTATTGATCTTTTTGCAAGTAGGACATCCTGACAACTCGCAGTGCATCTCAAATTCTGATATTAAGAAGTCGATTTCTTTAGGGGACAGATTGTTAAGAACATTAGGTATGTCATTATTCTAGCTTACAGACTCTGGATGCGTCTTATAGATGTTTGTGGATTACTTTGTTTTTCGAGCTAAGGATTGTATGAAAGAAAAAGTGAATGACATTAAGTTTCAACCTAACATTATCGAGTTCTTGCGTATATTCAGTGGTTCAAATGAGCGCAAAAATAGTAAATGTGTCCGTCTGGGCTAGACCAATCTCATAAGATGTGCAAGCTATGAGAAATCCTACTATGGGCTTAAACGAAAAAAAAAATTGAAGGGAGTATGGAAAATATCGGGGAAGGGCGCGAGTATCAAAAAAGCACTTTTACAACGAAGAAGCGGGCGACAGCAGGCCGGAAAAGGACCCTGATGCGACGGATGGTTTTTGAGGAGATAGCGATATGTATAAGGCATGTGGATTGAACGGACGGGTTGTGTTACAGGAAATAGATTCAACAGACTTGGCGTTTAGGGAAACTAGAGCCTACCATCTGGAGAGGGGAAGCGTTGTGTTGTTTGAGCCTACTAATTTCAGCCTTGGAAGCAGCGAGTTCTGCTTTTGACTGTTTAATAGTGGGCATGGGGAGAGCTCAAGGATGTGTATGCACTTTTAAAATGAGGTAAAGCGGTATCTAAGCAGAAAAAGGACGGCATTGAATTTTTTTTTCATTTGTTGCGACATTTTAATTCCACTGGACTGCGACTTCGATTTTCGTAGTTTGTGAAATTATTTTTGGGAAATGCTGTATAACGGTTCGACACGTTACACACTGTCTGGTCGTTGGAGCCACAAAACTTACTATAGCAGGAGTAATGACCCTAAGGGTGACATCCGGCTTTTGTTTGATGCTGAGGCTGAACCCATGGCGCAGCGCGTGACCCTGCCACACGATGATCAACAGGAGATTGAATCACATCATCTATGGGGTAAAGTGACTCGAGCCCTGAAAGCAAAGAATTATCAGGCGGCCAATGCACATATGACGAGAATTGAAGAATGGCAACGGAAATTGCGGCAGGAACGTGCCGAAAGAAATGAAAAATGGACACCTGCTCTTTTTGATTTCCGACCGGATCAACAAGCAAAACATGAATATATGCGCAGAAATGTGCTATTACTCAAATCGATGGTGGGCGAACCTTTATTAGACGATGAAGCATGGACATTTAAGCATTCGCTCCACAAACGCACGTTTTAATACTGCATATCGGGATACTTGTTACCCGCAGACTAGAGATCTCACGATTATTGCATCCTGTAGACTGGATCGGAATCAAATCGATTTCTCCTTCCCCCCCCTTTTTTTTTCTCTGCATCGTAGTTTGAGGATGCATTATTACTGTAATAGGCCTTCTGAAACGTACCAAATGCGACAATCAGCCTCATAGATAACGGAATCAACAGATTATAGAGTAACCATGTGATGACTCGTCTCCTTGCCAATAGTTCACGTTTGATTCGTTGAGAGAGATCAGGCAATATTTTCTGTTGCTGCACTGTGGAGATCATCCGAATTATAGAAGCAAATTTTTCTTTGATCTTGTATCCATAACGATGTAATAGTTGATATATGTACAGAGGTTGCTGTTCAATCTTGACAAACCGTTTGTTTTCTAGTTCCCTAAATATACATATCTCCCTTTGTTCTATGCTGTTTAATCCGTATGTTGATAAACCGCCGTCCATCCACAACTTCTTTGAATGGCTGCTTCCCATATTCGCAGCTTTCCCGCCTGCTCTAATGGAAACAAAATAGAGGATGTATCAGAAGATAGGCAACGATGAAAGATAATGAAGAGAGTTATCTGTATGTATATGTGTATATGTATATACCATGTTCGTTCAATTTGGAGTCGAAAACTTGTTCGTCTTCGGCACGGATATTACGGAGATCATCCATGTCTTTCCATACACCAGCAGCTAAGCCCGCCGCAAATGCGGCACCTAGACAGGTGGTTTCACGCATGGCTGGACGCACTATAATCCAATTTGTATTTTTTCTAGTTTAGCGATTTACCGGACGAAAGTGAACCATTCTTCAGCCAATTTTTTTTTCTTAGGGGAAGAAAAAGGGAGAGAGAGAGAGAGACTAAACGGCGGTATTGCAAAAAGAACTCTTTTTGAACAGGCTTCTTACCTACCTACGGGAATGCTCAAAACATCTGCTTGCATCTGCATACACACATCGGATTTGGACATCCCCCCGTCTGCTTTGAGTACTTTTAAGGACAAATTACTGTCCTTTTTCATTGCATCCAGAATCACTCGCGTGGAGAGACAGGTGGCCTCCAACGTGGCACGTGCAATATGACGTTTGTTAGTGTATTGCGTCAAACCCACCAAAGTTCCACGCGCATCATCTCTCCAATAAGGTGCAAACAACCCCGAGAAGGCTGTGACAAATACAACCCCACCCGTGTCTTTAACTGATAGAATATTCAAAGAAAAACATCAGATCATGAACCATCTCGCTTCCCTTAGTTTTTCTTAGCTACCTTGTGAGGCTAGTACATCAATATCTTCCGGTTTATTGATAATTCCCATGTTGTCCCGTAACCATTGAATGGCGGCTCCTGCGGTACCGATAGACCCTTCCAGTGCATAAGCCATGGGGCCATCGCGTCCTAATTGATAGGCTACGGTGGTCAACGAACCGTTTTTGGAAAATACAGGTTCGGATCCGACATTCAGCAGCAGGAAGGCACCGGTGCCATAGGTATTCTTAGCCTCGCCTGCTTGAAAACATTTTTGACCGACCAGAGCGGCATGTTGGTCGCCCAAACATCCCATAATAGGTATCCCTTCTAACGGTCCCCAACGAACATCCCCATAATGTTCTGAAGAGGAAACAATTGTTGGAAGTACATGATCGGGAATACCAAAGAATCTTGATTTCCGTCAAAACAAAAGAAGAAAAGAATGAGTATGGAAGAAAGAAAGAATAAGGAAAGGAAAAGCGAGGTTCGCCTCTTTTCTTTTGATTTTTCATGCCTTACTTTAGTAATTCAGGTTCCCATTGAAGCGTCTTTACATTCATCAACATGGTACGGCTCGCATTGGTAACATCCGTAATATGCCTACCACCTTCAGCACCACCCGTCAAGTTCTGAAAAAAGAACGAAAATATAAATCTATTGATCACGCCAACCTCATCTTACCCATATCAACCAGCTGTCCACCGTGCCAAATAAAGCGCGGTCTTTTTCGATGGCTTCTTTAACGGCCTGCACCCGGCGGATTAACCAAACCATTTTCAATGCCGAGAAATAATTGTGGATAGGCAGACCAGAGAGAGGCTGTACGATGTCTGCATTCTGTCTCTCTGCAAATTGTTTGGCCAATTTGTCTGTGCGCGTGTCTGCCCAACCGATGGCATTGTAAAGTGGTTCACCCGTTTTCCGATTCCATGCTAAAACAGTTTCCCGTTGATTTGTCACACCCACAGCTTTTGATATTATAAAAGAAACAGATAAAAATGGGAATAGATGACGAGGTTATGTAAATAAATTGTTTTTGAAATTTTTCTTTTGCAGACCTTTAATATTCGATGGATCATAGCCCATTAAACCAAATTTTCGTATGGCTTCATCAGCACAGCGTATAATGGAATCAAGCAAATCATATGGATCGTGTTCAATCCAACTAAGACATGCATATTAAGGATGGAGATATGAGACTTTTGGGATCTTGGACACCATTGTTTTCTTTTCTGTTTATTTACCCCGCTCTTGGATAGATCTGCTCTACCTTTACTTGATGCTGTGTCACCAGCCGACCTGTTTCTTCAAAGATCATGAATCGTGCTGAAGTGGTTCCTTGGTCAATAGCCCCTATATACGATGGCATCTTTTTTTTTTTGCTTTGCTTTTTTCTTCTATATATCCTCAGAAGAGGCAAATGAGAAAGAAAGACAAAGGAGGTAGGAATGATCTTTCCCCCCCCCCTCTGTCTCTTTCTTTTTCTTTCATGGCGATCGAGCATAAAATAAGTCACGCATGAAACCGTTGGCAGAAAGGAAGAAAGATGAAACGCGTCAATCTGTCTTGTGAACCAGGAGATTGCCCGTCACTGAAAAGGCACGGACACAAGCCGATCATCTCCGTTCAATAATTTTTTTTGCGAAGAATTCCTGACAATCGCAACGTTTTCTGTTATAGCAAGATCTATGTATACTTTTCTACAGAACCACTGACTCAATGTAAACGTCTCCAATTCTGAACAAACGTCAAAAAGCTAAACGAAAACAGGGTCCGGTCGTGTAATTATGACGACATTGTGTTCAAAAAAGAAAGCTTTAAATCATCCGATAAGTGACTTGGGACCTTCACTCCTTTGTTTTCTTTGCTTATCAAAAACAAAAAAGGTTGAAAAACGCCTTGTTTACATCATGAGAGTATTACGATGGCCGATGGCTTGAAGAGTTTATCAGCCCAAATGTGCTCAATATTGTTTTTCTTTTGTATATGTGTATCTGTCTGTACCGATCAAGGGTTGGTGATACGTAAGAAAAGCTCAGCTTTTAACCTTATGTCAAAGATAGGTTACACTTGGTCATGATTTTAACAGTGGATGGCAAAAAAAAATCTCATGCCGATTTTCCTTGCTGGAGTTAACTGAGATTGAATCAATTTCCGGAACAATGTCTGTTCCGGGTAAACAGCAATCTCAACCTGAAAACCTTTTGCATGTGTCAACTTTGCCTTTCTTCGTTTTCTCTTTCCATCGGATTAGAAGAGATAGCAAGCAAATAGGATAAAATGAAATGCAAGATTGAAAAGGACGCGCTTTTTGTGTATAGCTGTCAATAGAGATGATCTAGAATGATTTGATAAAAGAGTGCTCTTTAGATATCGTTGGAAAAACCAAATGAGCTAAGAGAAAAGGCAAATAGCCAAATACGGATAAAAGAAGCCGCCTTTTCTTTCGATGTAAAAATAATCCTTGGCTTAAATACGAAAACAGATTCAATATCAAAAAGATCCATAGACTTCATTGGTTCCCCGAGGGTATTTAATAGATTATCTTTTTGTTCCCCTTTTGTTGTAGAGTGAAAGAGCAAAGTGAACGTGTTATTTCCTCTTTGTTTCACGAACTACATGACATTTGACCGTCCACTGTGATTCTTTATTTAATTTAAGATTCGCGATTATGTCATTGTCAGGTTCGGTTGAAGAGACCCGATCTCTTTTTCCCTATTGCTGCAATTTTATATGTGACTTACAAGTTGTTTCTTTAGCAAATGTTTATTGTACGATGTTCATGGGTTTGTTATCATCAAAACGACTGTAAATGTATGTCCAAGTGCTGCTTTTTTTTTGTTCTTTCCTTTTGGGAATGTGCCAAGAACTCAGGACAGAAGGGTTTCATTGGCGATCCGTGTATATCTAATTTTTGACTATATTTAGTCTGTGCTAGAAACGAGGCTGAAACTGAGTTCATGTTCCACAAGGTGGCGTTACTGTGCCATGCAAAAAATAAGACAACGATCTTTTCCCAGGTAAATGGATATGAAAACCTCTTTCAATAAGCGTATTGCTATCTAAAACGATTTAAATCTGTCCAAATAGGATGCTTTTATACAAAAATTTGAATTATATCCTACTTTAAATGAAGGAGAAGAGAAAAGAAGATTGTATAAACTCTCTTTTTTAGCTTATTTATTCGTCATCTGGGCTGCGCGTCAAGTCTGTTATCCAATTTGAAAAGCCCTTTTCATCCAAACAGCAGCGTACTCTGGTATCACGTTCTTTCTGTTTATCTATGGTGGGTTTGAAGAACGCCGGGGTTTCTTGTTTTGCCGTGAATTAATCCGATAAGTTCCTTTTTCCCCTCCAGACTTCGTTTCCTCAACCCCTGTGTCGTACGAGAAAGGTGGAAAGAACTGAGCATTGTGAGAAGAGTCCGTAAATAGTACATACGATCTTTTTTTTTTTCCTTTCCCGCTCAAAAGGGATTTTAAATAGCAGAAGAAGTGAAGCAAAAAAAATATAAGCTATTTCAGTCTTGTGTTCCTCTCTCTCTTTTTCTCTCTCTTTTTCTTCTTTACATCATCCTCGCTTCCTTTCACAGTCATCTTTCTTTATGCGTTTCCAACTGGTCACCCTGTTAGGGTTAGCATCCAGTGTGATTGCTCAAAGCGCAAACCCTTTCTATACTGCTCTATTAAATGATTCCCTGTGGTTTTATGAAGCACAACGAAGCGGAAAACTTCCCGCAAATAACCGAGTATCTTGGTACGACGACGGAACGGGAAAAGAATTTTTTTTTTTTTTTTGCTTATACTTCGTTTTATTATATTAGGCGACACGACTCTGGTCTCGATGACGGTAAGGATAACAACGTCGATCTCGTCGGTGGTTACTATGACGCTGGGTAAGCAGAGAAAGAGAAGATCATCCAAAAAAGGGAAACCCACGGAGGAACAGGCAACGTTTTTAATACCGTGTCTTTTCTTGAAGTGACTACCTCAAATTCACTGTACCAATGGCACATTCGATGGCCTTGATTGCATGGGGTGCTATTGAGTGGTACGATGGTTATGTCAAGGCCAATCAAACAGGTTATCTTCAAGAAATGATGCGTTGGGGTATGGATTGGTTAATCAAAGCTCATCCGGAACCCAATGTATTATATGTTCAGGTAAAAGAAAGAAAGAGAAAAAGAAAGGATGATGATGATGATAACTTATCCACTACCTATTCTATTATCCAGGTCGGCGACGGCAATATTGATAATAATTACTGGGGTAAATAGCTTTTCTTTTTTCTCTCTCCTTTGGATAAAGAAAATGGATAGTTGCTGAGCTGTTTTTCATAGGGCCGGATACGAATATCCCGACTCCGCGACCGTCGTACATGATCAATGCGTCTGCGCCAGGTACGGATGTTGCAGCGCTGACGGCAGCTGCCTTTGCTTCTGCTTCCTATCTGTATCAAAACCAATTCAACGATTCCGAATACGCTGCTACGCTTCTTTCCCATGCCGTCAGCCTTTACAATTTTGCCGAAACAGCCCAACCATTGCAGGTGTATGGCAAAGCCGTTCCAGCTGTCGTCGATTTCTATAATACCAACAAGTTCGGCCCGCAACTGACGTACGGTGCGCTGTGGCTGTACAAAGCAACGGGCAATTCCACGTATCGCGACAAAGCCTCGACCTATTTTGACCAATACAACCTTTCGACTTCTCCTATTTCCTTGTTTGACTGGAGCGACCAAACAGGCGCCGTCCATGTGCTTGGCGCAGCAGTCGACCAAGCCAATATGAAATACGCCAACGCAGCCAAGAAATACCTTGACACGCTGATCACGAATGGTAACGGTGGTCCATGCAGCTACACGGGTGGTGGCCTGCTCTGGTGTGGTGACTGGAGTTCTTCCAATGCGCTCGTGCCCGCTCAGGACACAGCTATCCTAGCCATCTTGTACAATCAGCACGACACTTCACGAAAAGACGCCTACGCCAACTTTGCCAAGAATCAAATCGAGTATATGCTCGGCAACAACCGAATGTAAGTATAGCTTGTAGCGGTTAGTTTGCTATTCCAAAGATAGGAAGCTTTTTTCTTTTTCTGTAAAGTGCTTCATTTGGCTTGGAGCTCAACGCCATTCTCCCTCTTGTTTAGGTTAACACCTTATGTGGTTGGTGTTCATATGAATTCCCCACGTAATCCACATCATGCAGGTGCTTCAGGTGGCACCGATATTTCCAATATCAATTCTTCTCCTCCTGAAGAAAAATATGTGCTCTATGGTAAGAAATTTCCTACATTATCTGAGCGTTTTCTCTCTTATTAACTTATGTTTTCTTTCGTTAAGGTGCTGTGGTGGGCGGTCCCGATAAAGACGACAAATTTTATGATATTCGCAATGATTATGATCAAACCGAGGTTGCTCTGGATTATAATGCACCTTTCCAAGGATTGATTGCTTATCAACTCAGTATCAATGCCGCTGATCCACCCTATGCATCGATTACTCAGCCTCGACCTTATGTCACCCGAGGCTATGTCATGGAGAAATGGCTCATTGCAGTCATTGTTATTGTTATTGTATTTGTATTGGCAGCTATTGGTTATTTCTTTTGGTGGCGAAGACGAAGAGCGCAACGTAGTGGAATCCCTCTCAAATCGGAGGCAGCGTAAAGTAGAGCAGGCAAAGAGCATCCGAAAGAAGACAAGAACATCATCATCCTCATTTTTGTCATTGTTCATTTTCTTCTCTTTTTTTTCTTTTGTTTTTCCCACTCCGTCTCTTATTTTCTTTTTCTTTGTAGTTATATATGTCTATTCATTTATTTTTTTTTCTGTTTTAAAAATCTTTGTTTGTTTGTGTCATGCATTCTTTTTGCCATGCAAAGGTTTACAGTATAAACGTACGCTTGTTTTACCTTTTTTTTTTCTTTTAGTTTTGTTTGTCCCACAGAAAAAAAAAGAGAAGAAAGAAAGGGGAAAGGTAAAAAAGTAAAAGAAAAAAAAGGCGCAGAAAAGAAAGGGGTTTTGAATGGAGAAAGGAGACATAAGATTGAATGGATTGTTGCTAAATCTAGAATAGGTTGATAAGCATTTTTTGCCCTGATAGATAAAAAGAAATATAACAAAAGTATCCAAAATGGACAAAGACTAAGTGATATGTACATTGAAAACATAGAAAATAGGTTAAATAAATAAGTAAAGAGAATCCGTGAATTTTTCATCGTCATGGAAGAAGTAGATAAAGAAAAGAGTTACTGTAAAGGAATAAAGAAAAATAAAAAAGCGTATGTGCATGTGGTATTGCGTGGATTTCTTGTTTTCGTTATCTGACCTTGTGCAGCTTTGGTTTTAGGTTATCGTCCACGTATGTATGATATTTCTTCTAATTACTGCGAATATTTCTTCTTGAGGCTCGGCCTGGGTTGTTTTTTTTTTGTTTTGAAGCTGTATGTTTCTTGTGAGTATGAATATGGGAGAACTTGCATGTTGTGTCTTGCTATTAGCCCATATTAGAAGATGAACTCCATGCTAGTAGAGGGCACGTGCAACGGACGTTGATGAAAATTAGGCAAGTTCAAATTAAATGAACTAAACGGTTCCATAGCAGCGGCTGTCGTCGTCATCGTCGTCGTCGTCGTCATGGATGCCGCATTTGTAGTAGCAGTAGTACTGGGGTGGTAGACAGGGTAGATAGCAGAGCATAGAAACTGCTGATTTTGGTTTTCCATGAAGGGCCAAGAAGTAGAAAAGGCTTCTACTGGGTACATCCATGAAGTGTTTGTAGTCACCGAACCAATTTCCGGCATCAGAACCTGCTGATCGAACATGCCTATGGAGGCTGTGGCTACGGTTTCAGTTTCTGGTGTGGCTGTGCTTCCTCTTTCCATGGTGCTCGCTGGATAGAGCTGAGACATAGGCGACAGAGAAGGAGAGCTGGAAGACCATGTAGATGACGAGCCGTAATTCAGTCCTTGATGTTCGGATTGATCGCTTGTCGACAACGGCGAGAGGATTTCGGACACAAGTTGCGGGCAAGACTGCTTCCAAGTGGGTTGACCAAGCATCACCGCATGGTCCGTATTGAGATACCACTCTTTCGAAAGTTCTATTTCGATGACCTTAGTAAAATCACATCTTTTCATAGGCATAGTTACACGGTATGGAATCTCACCTGTCACCAAGGATGACTCCTGTTCCTGCTGTTGCTGTTCTAGGCGCTGACGTTTCTTGTACGGACCTCGTTTTACACCTTTCTGTCTTTCCTTGCGAGGTGAATTGCGACAGGTAGCAGTCAGACCCAATTTAATACAACGCTGACATGGTCTGCCTTCATCACATCGCTTGCAGGCTTTTTGGCAATTCACTAGCAAAATGATTTGTACATGTAAGTAAATAGAAACTTATAAATAACAATAGGGCAAATGGGAAGCAAGAAAGAAAAGAACAGGAAGGCATTCTATTGATTTTTGTTTTTCTTATTTGCTTACCACATGCATTTTTAACTTGCTTGCGCTTGGATCGCTTTTTGCTGGACTTGGCAGGTGTCACTGTGGTCAATGTTGGTGGCTCTATCACATCCGCGGCAATATGGTACATCGACAGGGGCAATGTTCGCAGAGAGGATAAAGCGTAGTCGTGGGGGGACACGTAGCAATGACGATTGTGCAACAGCATATTCGGGTTTGAGGAAAAAAAAGGATGACGATGAGAAAACAATAAATAAATAAGAAAAAGAAGAGAACAATAGACAAAAAGTAAGAAGTAACGAGAAAAAGAGAGTCTCGAAGTCTAATTTTATATCTATCAGAAAAAAATTGTCATACACCAGAACTCTTGTTATATTAAAACAATCCCAATAAATTTTTTCGTCTAGTAGTTTAGTTAGTCCATGCCTATGGGAAAAAAAAGGCTTTCGTTTTGCTTTTTTCTTACTAATCCACATGGCACTTTTACTATGTAGCCATTTGTTCTCCACATTAAAGATCCCCTTATTTTTTTTGAGTCTGTAAGTGGAGTTTCTATTTCTCCCTTAATCAACGTGATCTATTGGACGTTTTAGTGCAAATACAAAGTGCTAGGAGACTGTTCAACTTAGGGAGGGAGGAAGAGACAGAGAGGGACAAAACGGATTATAATGATGAGGGACAAAGACACAGATAGCTAAGAAAGCATATAGCACGTGATGCTCCGCCCAACAGAAGACACACAGACAGTCAAAAATCAATAAAAAAAAGCGGGAGGATCTTTGATCTCGGATGTTTAAACTAAATTGCACGACGTCGGGAAAATTTCGCGCGCAGGATGCTGTTGTAACACGTTTGCCACGTTTTCTTCCAGGGCGACCGAACTGTGCGTTTACTAGAACCAAAAAAGGGTCATAGTTACTTTATGTGCCTCTTTCTCTTTTCTCTTTCTGTGCGCGTGTGTGTGTCTCTATAACATAAACCTATGACTCACGTTCATTTATACATGGTAGTTATTGTTATAGCTGTATTGTCATTGGTTTTTATTTTCATCATCTGGTTTGAATTAGGATTTCATAAAACCTATCTTGTTCTTCTTTTCTAATTCTCTTATCATATAATGACAAGTTCATGTATTCGATATTACACAAAGATACCAAAGAAAGGAATAACTCCCCGAGGATACACCGCCTCCCGGTTTATGGAAGAGATTTTACAGCTTATCAGTTTCCAGGGTGGGATGTCTTACGTAAAATGACGACAAAAAGGCAGATTTTTACCCCCTGCAGCTAAAACCAGCTTGTTGTTAACTAGATATGGTCTATTCAAGCAAAGCGAGAAATAAAGAGTGAGAAAAGAGGAGTTAATCAAAAAGATAGCATTGACTTAAAACTCTCTAAAAGGAAAACTCGTCAGATCTTATCTAATCAGCAATAACCTGTTTTTGACATTCGCCAATCGCCAACCAACAATAAGAAAAGCAAAGGAAGAGGACAATGATATCAGGGATAACGGTTTACTTCTTCTTCCAAAAAAGAAAAGAGGTGGTCAAAGTAGAAATCTTGGTAAAACCACAAAAAGGAAACCGTCTCCCAGGGCGGCCGATCAATCAGGGTATATAGATCTTTTTCTTATCTTTTCTTACTTTTCTCTTTCCTATCGAGATCTAACGAACCAGATAAAAATCCAGCAAAAGGGGAAGGTCCAAAAAAAAAAGCAAGAGTCAATCTTGTCGCTTTTGCCTACTCTGGAAGTCTACCAACCGTTTCTATAGCAACTCCGCTGTCCCAAGCGACTGGTCATTGAACCAAGGCTCCTTACTATCTTCAAATGGAATTCAAGGAGTCTTTTTCTCTTTTTGTGTTTATGTTTACGTACTGTATACGCCATCTAAATTCCCCTAGTATCAAACCTCTATTGGACCTTTTAATTCTTTTATACTTCAATAAGGTGATGACGATGTGGGGTACCTTTGATACTAAACACAAGCAAACTAAGGCTAAGTCCAAACGTTTATTAGTTTTGTAATTATACTACAACTTATACTAGATTAGGAAACTAAAGAGAGGTGGATAAATTTTTTATGGGGACATCGGTTCTTATCTTGCACATTCGGAAAAAAGGAAGCAAAAAAAACTTGGCTTGCATTAGATTGCCTTTTTGCTTATGTTTCCTCCGGCCAATGTAAAAAACAAAAAAAGAAGGTCCGTGAACAAAGAAAAAGACATACTTCGTCATTTTTCTTCCTTTTTTCTCATTTACATAAACAAAGAACAAAAGAAGATAAGAGGGGGTTAGAGAAAGAAAGAAAAAAAATACTATACATATAAAACAAAAGAAAAAAGGGGAAGGGGAAGTAAAGAAGGTAAATAAAGAAAATAAGAAAAAACAATAAAAGTTTTATGATGCAAGATTTGCAGATAAGTTTGTGTGGAGACGAGTTATGCCAGTGGTTTCTTGCCAAACATCTGGTTGCATAATTCGGGATAACCGATACTTTAAACCAAGATAGCTGAGATAATTGGACCTTGGAAAGACCCGTACACGTCTAACACCGGGAAAATGACTATCACGGATATCGACAAACGTACCGTCAACGCTAAAGGTTTGCTCCAGTTTGATTTGATTGGGTAGATCAAAAGGAACCCATTTTTCATAAAGGAACACAAGCCAGGTACACTGCGAAACTGGACTGATCAAACAATGAATGCCTTGTCTTTGATTTTCATTCATTACAACCGGATGATAGTTGGTCTTGATCATTTTCTTTATGTATACAATCAAGAAAGGGAGAAAGTATATATGTATAATATGCCTGGAGGGGAGAAGTCTGGGAGGTTAGGGAAAAGAGAAAAAAGAAACGAAAAAAGAAAGAAAACCTATCCATCGATTATGGATCACGGGTTAACTGTTGTCGTTGTCCTCCATTCAGACATGATTGTCTGCGGACCTGGAGTTTGACTTGCGTTTCAATTAGAATACACAAACAAAGCTGTCTCTATATTCTTTTTCCCTTTTCTTTCTATATCAACCATCATGAAACAAAGTAATGACAATTTCATTTCATTTTTGGATTTAAAAATGATTATTGCCTCCAGAGCTCTATTTTGTTACATCTATTGCTATCTTCGGTCGCGTGGTATTACACTAATTTCCTCTGTGTCTCTCTGTCTATGTCTGTTCACCTTGTCTTTACATTCTCCGTATTAATTGGTTCAGGATCTCTCGTTTCATTATGCTCCGAGACAAATTTTTAACTACGTGCTTATTTTTTCTTTGTTTACTTGACAACCATTTTGATCTTGTTATTGCAAAGGGGGAAGGGGGAGAAGCTCAAAATCAAAAAAAAAAAAAGGTCGAGACGAAAGAAAAGGTAACCTTCTTTTTTTTTCTCGTATTGCCGGATCGTTCCCTTTTTCCGAGTTTCCATATAACATTTATATTTTGTGTGTAACTCTTGAGTTAATTGAGTGACCAAAGGAAAAAGGTAGATAACACACACAAGGCTTTAGTTGATTTTGAAAAAGAAACGTTTAGGTCGGATCAAAGGTCGAATTTTCCTTCTAGCTCTCTAAGCCCATGTCCACTTGATTTGAACGCGTCCTGCATCATAATCGGCAATTTGACCGAAAGCGGCCGGGCTAAGGTCAACATCACCTTTCTTGCAAGGAGGACAAGTATCCACAATACGGACACGCACAGTACCCTTGGGTCCGGTTACTTGGATACTTTTGCCACAATTAGGATTCGCATTGGGGTTAGCAGTATTAGCCATTTGAGGAGCATTCTATGGAAAGGAAAAAAAAATTACATGTATCAGATCACCTTTATCACATCGCTTTCTTTATGTTTGCTTTTTAGCTTTACCAGTGCGGCAACCAATTCACTGTCCGAGTTTTTCCAGCCGCAGGACCCATATCCCACTCCTGGGTTGTAATAGGTACCTTCGCCGGTGAAGCTTGCGCCGCCACTACTACCTCCCTTACTAGGACTCTTCGGGGAGGAGGGTTTCTTCTTCTTGGAGGACGATTTTTTTGATGATTTTTTTGATGATTTTTTCGAAGATTTCTTAGAAGACTTTTTATACTTCTTCTTGGAAGACTTTTTCTTGGAAGATTTCTTCGAAGATTTTTTCTTTCTCGGAGCACGTTTGTCAAAGGGAATGGTGGAATCCATGATGGACCCAATCGATGGTTCAACTGCAAGACTGAGACTATCGTCGTTAGGGGTGGCTGCTGTCGTCAGATCGCGGCGCAGGGGTGCAGTCTCGGTTACTGTTGAGATTGTTGCGAGGCCAGCCATAGCGGCCAGCCAGAATAAGGAAAGGGAGGGGCGCATCGCTTGTTCTTTACGGACTGCGAGTATGCGCAGAAGTGGATATTCAAAGTGAAAGTGAAGGGAAGAAGAGAAAGGTCTAACTTGGGTCGGATTCTGTCATCGCACTTGGCTTTATGTTTCTTTTATTTCTGTAGGACATTGTACAGCGGAACCAAAAACAAAATAGCACCTGCTGATTTTAATTTCCATTGTCCCAAGCGCTCGCACAAGTTTTAGTAGAAGACAGAAAAAAGTAATTTTTGCACGTGTTTAATATGCGCTTTCAAACTCTTTTCTTCCCTTTTATCGCAAATTGTCCTAAACGCACTTATTATAAATTATTGCTTCCAGAGGTTGGCGAACGTGGTGCCTTTGAATCCAACGTCGGTAGCAGGGAGATCGGTAAACAAGAAATAACCACGGTCATTGCTGGTCTTCAATTCTTCCGAAAGCACTTCACTGACTTTGTTGGTCAAACTAGCATTGCGTTCGTTATCTTAGGAAAGATGAAAAACTATTAGTTACAACAACTAAAAGCAAAGAGTGCGTCTTTCCATCCAATGCAAGAAAGGAAAAGACGCTGTCAAAAATAATTTTTCTTCTTTTTTCATTACCAATATTGCCAATGGAACCGACTTTGACGAGGAAACCAGGTTCCTGACTGCCAGCAAAAGAGAGAGCATCCACCTTTTGGAAGGTGACAAGACAATACTAGTGTATATAAGGAAGAAAAAAAGGGTTTCAGAGGATAAGTCATCCTATCCGAAGGAAAGAATATGGTTTTACCGCCTCGGGTTTGCCAACAGCTTCCGCAAAGATTTTGGAAAGGCGTGCAATAAAGCTCTTTAGGTCTTGAGGAGCAGTTTGGGAGACAATTTCAAGAATGGGCATGTTGTTGGAAGAACTGCGGTAAGAGAGAAGATACGCAGTCGATGATGACAAAGCAAAACGCCCTTTTCTATGCCATCATCCATTGCGTGTTTGTGACTGCCAATCGGGGAGAATCAATGATAAGAGGTGTAAAAAGCTTGGAGCGTTCTATCATTATCTTTTGATAAATCGATAGCTTTTACACCTCTTGTATTTTCTTTGACGGTTGTAAGAGAACGATCTTGTGTAAATACGTATTTTCGGTGTCTGAATACTATGATTAGTAACATAGCCATCTTAAGCGAAATTTGGCGGGGTTACAATGTCCTGGCATGGGATGAAATCTTCGGCCGAAAAGATTATCTCCAGAATAGGAAACCCTCAATGAACGACACCATGTATGCTGTCCTTGATTCTTAACGTTTTCTTGGTTTTTGCCATTATATTGTATTCATCTATTGCAATACCTTCTTGAGAAGATAGCGATAAGTTCATTTCCTTCCGCGGGAGGGAATAAACAGTGCTCGTGATTCGGTAAATGACCGCCTATAAGTCTCGGACAAATTAACGCAATGGGGTCAAGCTTGGACAGAGAACTACAAGCTAAGACAACCACAGCGGTAATCGTCTCTCGGATGTAGACATGATTTCGGCGCATTTCCGCCAACACGCCTTTAAGGTTACTTTAGCTTATCGATGCCGAACCGATTACCCGACCTACGTTTTTTCCCAAAGTGAATATCGCTGCGTTATGCACTCTTTAATGATAAGACCCATCTACCTCTAACCAAAAAGATAGGGTTCGATTTGACGCTCTCTTATGAGAAATGGCGCTGTGTTTTCCAAAAAGATGATTAGTTTTTTCTCAAAACAGGATTTGCATAGCCTAGAGCTCAATCGCACTATTCATACATACGTCAACTTCCATTGCCGCCCAAGTTTGCAGTTAATGGGAAATAAAGAAAAAGGCTATGTATGCCTCAGGAATCTTTAAGAAATTGTATCTTGGTTTTTTAGAGGTTTAAGTATATGTCTAATCTTGTTATGCAAGATTACTATACAGTAATTATATTTTCCCGTCCATTGCTACCAAACTATTGTGATGGTATTTGCAAAAGAAGACATTCAATCTAACCGGTCAGAAAACACTAAATTGAAGTAAAGAATGATATTGTGAAAACTATCTACATTGGATCTCTGGATTCTCGCTTTTAACTAATTTTTAATACTTCTAATTCTCATATACACTTTAGTTCATGGTCTGAAAAACGTTTTGGTTCTCACAGGCAAAGTCAGTAACAACTGAACGGAAATCTTGATATTGACAAAGTATCGGCTCATAGTTATGCGGGGCTGACCTCCATGAAGCAACTATTACGAAATGTCTTCCCGTTGTTATTCTTCCCTTTAGCGTTTAATATACGACCGTTTCTTTCAATTACAATTCATTGTCCTGGCGTATTTGCAAGCGAGTGTGTAGCTTATCTTCTCTGCAAATAACTAAGCGTGTATATAGGAACTAACCATTTCAATATGGCCAGCAGCTATTTTCGCTTTCTTTTTACGTTGGCTTTCGTTCTGCCTGGTGCTAAAGAGACGAACTGCTCCTCATTCTTTGATATCATTAGGTTATTTTCAGTGCCTATGGGTTGTAAAAAACCATATCTTGCTTTAGCCATAAACATCTATAAGCTTCATTCAAGAATTTTTTTGTTTTTGCTGCCAACCATTGGAGACTCTGCATGTATTCTCAGTTTCTTGACCTTCACCCTTTACATCTATGAACTAATTCTTTACATCGAGCCATGTTCTACCTTTGTCGTGTAGTCGGCTACTTCACATTTTTGAACCGATCCAACGCATCTGCCTCGCTTCAATCAACGATAATATGTAGCCAGATATATGAAATAGACCGATCTTTTCTATGGGAAGCTTAGACTTGACGAAGTCGATGGTAACTAATGTGAGCTGATATCGCCCTCTAAGGTAGTACAAGACCACTTAACAGTTGTGTACAACTGTTACTTTGATAGGTAAGACGTCCAGTTACACAACACTTGGACCTTTTCTTTCAGGTACCACTTCGCAACAATAGATACACGCCACTTATATCTGCTGCCCTCATTGCCTTTGGCCATGACTCCCACACACAAGCCCAGATCAATTTAGGTTAAATTCTGGACACGCTTTTCCCAGATTAGATGTGTTGGCAAACACGATGCATCTCTTATAAACCATGGTAACTTGAAGTTTCCATAGTATCACGCAGCTACATCTTGAGGACAGGGCTTCGCATATTTATAGCAATATAACCACGCACTACTTTATCTCAGTATGCACTTTTTCATGGGGTGTCCGCGAATGCTCTACCATTGGCTTTTCCTAATCTTACCATCAAGTCAAGCGTTCCTATTGGTTGACGATTATAAAGCGGAAAATCCCTTGCTTGTTGTTCACGGCAACAAGATATGTAAGACATCGGTTTAAGTTCTCTGTGGCACGTTGGGCTAAACAAGAGAGCCTTCTTTTCTTTTTTTTCTTTTCGTTTTTTATTGTTCCTTTACCACAGCTAACTGTCATTGATATTTCACTGACATGGACAGCATTCATCAGAAACCTACTAAAAAATAGGACGTATGTATCAAACGACATCCGCATTCGAAGGAAGATCATTGTTTAACTTGAGAATGGTCACCGATAGAAAGCGAAATCAAAATAAAGCGTCTTAAGGTTTGGAACACAAGTCATACATGACAACGAGAACTTTTTCACGAGTTCTTTGTACAGAGTTTCGACAATTTTTAGGCTCATTATAGAAGCAACCAGGATTTAGCTCTTTCTCTTTTTAGCTTCCTTCTTGATGAGATTCTTTCTGTTTCTTTTCTTTTTCTTTAATGTTAATCTCCTGGTCTATGCTGGTGAGACGATGAGGCGAATATGTGCAGGTGATCATGCATAATGGAACCCAAACGTTCTACTAAAACATATCGGAAAGGGTGCGCACTGCTAAGAAAAACAATATTCTGTTATGGCGGAACGACTGCTCCGGGTGAAATCTTATTTAAGGCCGAAACGTTTTTCGGATTTCATGCGCTTGACGTGTCCCGTAACACCACTTGGAATCAACTGATGTCAAACTGGACGGAACTGTCAGAAGATGTGCCTATCGAGAGATTTGAACTGAGCATAGAGCAAAACGCCGATTTTGCCATGGTAACGGTTCCTGATAACGCGTTTGTGATCAATGGCGGTACTGGTCACGGTGTTGTTGTACTGTATGCTCGAACTATTGAGTCGAAGCCACTACCTATGACAGAGCGCCTTAAGAACAACACTGTCAAATACGACGACCAGTCATGGAGTGCCCTTCCTTCAGGACCATTCGGAAATAGTAAGTACAATATCCATCTGAATTAGTAAGCACGTCAAGGGTACTAATGCCGATTTAACGCTGCAAAGTTTTGGACAATCAGGGAACTATGTGGAGTCAAAACAAAGCATATATTACTGGGGCGGATGGGGGTAAAGCACCATCTACTTGTGTTGGCAATTACTTATTGTTATTGTCTATAGCGTGCTCCATAACAGAAGCGCAGACGTAACATTTCGTATTCTCAATTATACCACGCTACAGTGGTCCTCATCAGCATTCTCTCCTTTGCCGGGGAATTCCATCGTACGATTCAGGCATACGGCAACTATGGCTGGAGACGATAAAATATATTTTATAGGCGGCACTAGCGGATACTGCGCCAACGACAGTATATCTATGCAGGACATCCTGATCTATGACACTGTAGCTGACAAGTGGAATTCAACAAAATCACAAGGGCCCGTAACGCCATCAGAATGCAGTATGCATACGACGAATTGGAGTAAGTTAACAATGCCAACACGAAAGACGCTAATCTTGAGTTATATGTGTGATAGTTCCGGGAACGAACACTTTGTTGGTGTATGGAGGGGCAGCCACGTTGCCTGGGCGTAAGAAAAAAATACAGAAGCATCTATCAAATGAATTAACCAATCAGTAGCCAATAATTATACTACGGTGCCTGATTACTGCTATACCTACGACGCGGTGGGGAATCAATAGACCCAACAAAATCCTAAAGGACAACCAGGGCTCGGAGAGTTGTATGGTCACTCATGTAACGTTTAGAAGGTCTATATCGTATTTATAATGCTAACTTTTGCACGAACGAGATTAACTATACTCATTGGTAACAGTACATTGCTTATAACGTTTGGTAATTTTCATACGCCACACCAACCTAAATATGCAGTTATGTTTATACTGAATCTGAATAACATGTCATGGAGCGAACAATACGATGCGAATGCACTTAACTACGTTCTTCCCAGCCAAACCACAAACAATACTGTTCCTGAGGCAACTCGGACCCCTCTTTCAGTGATTAGCAACACGCCTACCGTTATTGGGGCTGTCGTCGGCAGCGTCGCAGCGATAAGGGACATAACATAGCTGACGGCCTAAATCTAATTTGGTAACCATGCAGGCTTTGATCGGACTCTCCGTTGGAGTTTGCTTATTCCTTCGAAAGAGAAAAGCGAAACGTGTCACTGATGAGCCAGTAATACAAAACCATCGAAACAATGCGCAAGGAAACTCCGAGGAGTTTGACAAAAGCGCTTTCTCATTTATTAAAGAGCAGGACCTGGCTGCATCGCAAGTATCCGAGACAGCACAGCTACAGTCGCCTCTTGTAGATAAACCTCTGTCAACATCGCCGCTCTTCGCTAGGTCATATCTGCCGGACAACCCTTTCTCACAATCACCTATCATCAACCATCCAGGCTCAAAAGCATCAATTACAGCGAAGCCAGATTCGGGCAATGGACATCGCGGATCGTTGAAGCCAGACGCTTACCCGAATAGATTGCCTGAATAGACCACCCAAGACTTCTGTATACCTCATCAAAGTACCATATTCATGCTATAGGTAGTAGCAGTCTATGGCTCTGATATCGTACAAGCTTCCTCATGATAGGATAAATTCTTACTTATAATATCACCGTAAAAGTAATTTACTTGAGTATATATTCTTTGTACCGATTAACTTATCTTGACCATTTAAACCATGACAATCATTTCATCCCTTGGTGCTATTGGTTACACCATTATTAGTATTGCGTGTGCGTCTTTGAAAGTTTCCGTGCGCCATCAGCACTAATGTTCATCAAGCTATTTGAAGATGGGCAAAATTAATCGTAGAAAACAGATACAGTGCAACCTTTGAGGCGTGATAGGCGCAGTGTTTGGCATCCTTCGTCATTACGCTGAAAAACGGCCACGCCACATTGGAAAGTCATCTCACAAACAAATATCGAGCTGGAGCAACCAGCATCATCAGCTCCAGTTTGGATAGGTTCTAGGTATGCAAATTATTGTGATTTACTATCGGATTCGCGGCCTACAGCATCCCCGGTGACCTGATGGGTTGTCAGACTGGCTTTACCCGTCTTATCCCAATACGCTGCTATGGCAATATGCCCAGCAATCGTTCATTGGTAACAAGCAGAGCGGTGGGAAACGACTCGGTTTGGCATTCCCGTTTTGATCCGATTACCGTGCTTTGGGCACATTGCGAGTTCAACACGAGTAGAAAGTGCAGGGTTAGTGCCGTGCCTACATTCCGTCTTCTTATAGCACAGCGCAGTTTTCTCAGACGAGAAATGAAATAGCAGAGTAGCGAAGTAAAACACTTAGTTACATTTACGCTAATTTCATTCATTAAGTCAATGCAAATGATAGCGTTATCGTATGCTCTCTATATCTTTTCTGTTAGTTCCTGTTTAAGTGTTTCTACTTAGATTTTTTTTGTCTTTCGCATCTTAGGTTATTGGATAAGACCGGCAATAAATGACTAAATTTAAACAATTTGGAAATGATTATTATTATTATTATTATTATTATTGTTATGCTAGAAATAGAGGTTAGTCTCGTTCTATTACGTATAGAATTATCAATTACCGGAACCATGTCCGTAATAAAAATTATGATTATTATTGATGCGTAACAAAAGTGAAACGAAGGGAAATAGAGCGGCGATAATGCGAGGATAAGTGACAGAAAAAAAAAGGTTGATCTATGATAGGATTTCTGTTGAGGCCACTGAATCGTCTAGGTTGTGCAACCGTTTGCCGATAAGATATGTTTCATCACGGATCGTTCGCATCCATACTCGGATCAGTCTCATCGCGACGGCGCCAATGGAGATGACGACAGTCAAGCAGAATATAATTGGATAGGCACATCGGAAAATAAGCAACTGCAGTGGCAAATCATCGACACCTGCAAGTAAAAACATAGATAAGCAACAACAATCTTCTTCATAGATATACTGCGATTAACTACTTGCCTAATATGCGAATGGTTCCCAGGGCTAATGCACCTGGGAAGAGAATAGCAAGTACAGTCCCGAAAATGACAGGAGCAATGGCTAAACGTGTAACTTCCCAAACGTCCATATCCGAAATTCCGTTTCCAGTTAATTGATCTAATGCGCGCTGAATAGGATTCGTAGGCAATACATAAATAACGCCATAGACAATGCCCAAATAGACAACACCAAAAGCCCAGTCCTATTAAGCAACCTAAGCGTTAGCAGAAGGGAAGTCAATCAGCTAACTAAATCTATTCACCTCGGATAAGTGAAGTACAAGTGCTCCACTCGATTTGGAGTATCGAATAGGCATGAACACGTATAGATCAATAGCTACGCCTAGAAGCAAAGGGATGATGAATCCTAGAGACCCTGCAAAATAAACAGCTTTGGATGCCTAAAAAATCGGAAACGTAATGTAAGCCCTGCTTCTTGATAGAAGAGTCGTCGCATTGTTTTGGTTTACATACCAAGCTAAACTTTTCTTTTCCAGAAGCCATCGTTTCATCAAGATATGCCTTCCAATCGGCTACTTCGCTAATAGTGGTGTATTTACGGATGACCCAGTTAATTAAGCTACCCAATAGGGCCATGGTATAGGCTCCGACCGAGAACGCATATATATCGTGAACCTGGGATTCAGGGGTCAAATACGTTTCAAACATATGACGCCCTAGGAGAACTGCCGAAAAGGAGAAGCGATAGGGAGTGAGCAACACTCTTTCACGTAGTTAAAGAAAATAAAGACAAGGAAACTTACGTGGTACTACTGTGATAGAACAGGCCAAGATAGATCCACATAACCACATAAGGAAAAGGAAGATGAACACCTGCGTAAATTGTCAATACATTCAATTCATCAATTGACAGCTTTTCCGCAATATTCACCCTGAGTCGAAAGTTTGGTGGAATGTAAACCACGACTGTGCTTTGTTCTTCATCACCGCTTTCCGATGCAGCAGGATGACCATTTTGCCGCTCTGTTTCGTCGATGGCTTCTAAAGTAATCGGGTCTACTGGTACGAGCATGCGTCTATTTGGAATCACGGGGACACTGTCGTGTTTTGGCGCACGGACCAACTGACCATCATGCCGAAATATGACAGGTGCGTTATCGTCATGAATGGCCACATCAGCATATACAGAGGAGGAAATGGAAGCCTTTTCCAAAAACAACCATGCTTTCCAGGTTTTTCTGACATGAGTCCCTTCTTCTTCCGGATGCCGGCCATTAAACATGTAGGACGTAAGCCGAAGATGAGCAGATGCTGCACGCCACCAGGTAGAAAGTGCTTTCTTGGCGAATTCTCGTGGACCGATGTAAGAAATTAATGGTGGCAATAAAAAGTGCGCAGCCAAAAAGTCGATAGCAAGCGTGGATAATGGTGCTCTATAGAAGCCAAAGTTTAGCACTGAATTTGAAACTCTTCTTATATCAAGAAAGAGAAAAGATACATTACCCGAACGACCATCGTAACGGATAGACACCGCTGTATTTACTGACTGCCAGTGTAACCGAGCCAATACCAATAACAATCATACCAGAATACATGACCGCGCTGGAGCTGATCTTTCGTAGGAGGGTAAAAATAGGACGCTCTATCATTTCTTGTACAGGATGGAATTGAGGATCGTTTGGATCCCGGATGAACCACATCACACCGGGGCGTATCACTTCTCTGCACAGTGTCACAAAGACAGCAAAGTGAAACATGAATCCTGTACCGACAAACCAGTGCAAGAAAATGCCTGAATAGGGCGATTCTCGAAGGAAAGTTATACGCGAATTGATCGAAGCATCGCTGAACAGAGGCAATGTAGCCAGATCAAGAAGAATGCCGCAGATTGTCGGGAAGACAACCAATTCCAGTACAATAAAGAAGAACACCTTGAGAAATACGCCTTGCTGCCGAATGATTTCGTTGAAACTGTTTCCATTTGCTCTACGTCGACCAGAACTACTTCGACCAATGTACCACGAACCAAGAAACACCATGACTAGGTAGCCGACAATGGTGCATACAGTTCGATCCAGACCAGTGGATCCCAAGGCAAATTGATGCCATCGATCCAACGCTAAGGCACCTGCAGCTTCAATATTTCGTTGTACTTGTAAATACAATTCAGCTGCAGTATTCTTAAATGCGTTGCTCGACACATTGTAACTAACACCAGCAACCGTGTTACCCGTGGACCCTATGCTCCCGGTAAACTGCGCTCCATCATGCGGTACGTTCGCCATATCTCCCGCAAGATGCTCAACCAGACTTTGAACACCCACACGGAATCTTTCCGGAAAAATGCTCTGTTTTGACGCGAGTGCTGACCATGCGAAAGGTACAAACGAATCCAATATAAAGTCAACGACGGGATCGGTCACGAGGCGGAGAATGTAGATGGGTGTTTGAACGAAACTAATGGGTCGGATCTAGATTACATATCCGATCAGCTAAGTAGCTTCGTGCCTACATTTTTTTAAGGAAAGAACTTACCAAGATCACTACCCGTCCTACAACATACGGTATCCAGACCGCAACAGCAAGACATAAACTAATCATGAGCGCCATCAACACCGAATTTTGTACAAGCATCCATAGATTTCCACGCATTCCTATCGCCTCCAGCACACCTTCAATGTCATCGCCAATATCAAAACCCTCATCCCCTTGCATCCCCGCTTCTTCATTGTTATCGTTATTGTTGTCGTTGCCATTGCCATTGCCATTGCCATTGCCATTGTCGTTGTCGTTGTCGTTGTCCTCTTGCTCTGCCCGAACCTCGTTTTGGATCTGCAGATGATCCATTGGTTGAGGTTGAAGCATCGCAGGTATTCCATGCCGGGTGGGTGGAACACGAGTAGGAATTCCTATAGAAGAATCAAGGGTATGATCCACTTCAGAAAGTGCGTTTTGGTTAGACCAAGATGAACCTCTAGGTATTTGTCGTTGTTCACTTGAGGACGATCCATCGTCATCGTCGTCATGTTGCGTCGTAGAACGCTGACTGTCTAGTTCTTGATAGCTAGAAGACGCTTGTGTTTGAAAATCTTCGTTGTCATCGGTCTCGTAAAGGTCTTCCGAGCCAAATACTGTACTATGACTTCCGCTGGCTTCACCTCGTGCTCTGCCTTTACCCTTATTTCCTCGATCAGCCTGTACTGTTGGCTCCGGTGCGACTGCACTTGTTTCATACTCTCGATATCTTTGCTCTCGTTGTAGCCAGAACTCGTGGTTAGGATCGTCAAGTATACTTTGATGAGAAGAATTGCGTGAGATATTGTTGGTATCCGAAGAGGAAAAGCTATTCTCTCCACGCGGAGCAATCTCGTTTCCATATCGAGTGTTAACGTAATTACGTGAGTATAGGTTGAATGCTGGTAGGTCTTCGTTTGCTTCGAATTGGCTTCCAAATATGGAAGAAGTTTCCATTTCTTGGGCTGAACTTTGTGTGGTATGTATTTCTCTATCCTGATTATCGGGAAATTGGTTATCCATAGCTCTTTGTTTTCGATGTAACGATCTTCGTATCTGTTCCAATCGTTCGCTTATGTGTTCTCGCTCTTCCTGTGCATCTTGATCGGGAACATCAACAGCGTTCATAGCGTTTAATAGAGTATCAACAGCCACTTGTTGCTGTGCAAGACGGCGTCTATCTTCATCCCCCAACTCGTGGTTCCCCCATAGTCCATCAGGCTCATCCACATCTTCTGCTACAAGTTCCAATGCAGCTTCGGCTGGCGTATTCTGAATAACCCATTCCCGAAATAGATATGCAGCAATGAACACGACAACAACGGCAACGGTGATGATCTGACCTTCAAAGCAATCCGTTGCAAGCTCCCTATGAACAACATCAATTTCTCCTTCCCATCTGGCAGGAACCATCACCTTAAACTTCGGCCAAAAATAACAACCGGTATCTCTGACAAGCTATCATCAAGCATATGTTCTATTGCCGAAGGTTGTTCCGCTGTATCTTCCTCCCGGGATAACGTTTTATCAGCACGTGTTGTAAATCCAATATTTTCTCCACTCCAAAAGTAGAATCGCCATGTCCAGAGTGTCGTAAGGGGGAGTATAACTAACCACACGGTAGCCACGAGTATGGCCCGTACAGCTGTTTTCGCAAAAATGTGGAGACGACCAAGACATTGACGAAGAAGAACACGAGGCGGTATTCTGTCAGGCATATCATCCCTGTATATTGGAGTGAAAACAAAGGGATGCTCGCAAAGTTCGCAATATCTGCCAATGAAATTAATCAAATGTATTGAAGAGCAAACAATTATGCATGCTTGCAACTTTTTCTTCGGACTCTTGCACTTACTTTTTCTTGCTGTGAGAAAGCCATTCCAACAAACTAGCAGAAACAGTTTGTTAAAATTTTACAATCCATGATAGGAAGCGTCGTTGGAAAGGTTAAGGGAGAGCTTACCAGTCTTGATGGACAAAGCGAATGCTACCGGAGCATTTGCATGGATGAAATAAAGGGTGATCTTGTGTTGATTCGCATCGACAGACTCTGCAAATCTCTAGATAAACAATATACGTATCAATATCATAAGCAAAAGAAATGTTGGCCCGGGATCATGAAGGATCACTTGCCTTGATCCTCTTCCATCGTTATTGAAGGGACGACGAACGGCTAAAAAATTGGCCCCTCACCAGTTCAATCGAATTAGGAGACTGGAAATCAATTCGGGCACGCCCCAACCCTGTCCTTTTCCGGGACCGTATATCCGCACCAGCTTAATAGTAAAGTCACAATTTTTTGGAGACGAACATCAGCCAATCACATCAACTGCATCAATTTCTTACCTAGAACTTCCGTAGGTTCGACGCCTTCCTGTGTTGAGCTTGTAAAGAAAAGAAGGTCCCGCACCCAAATCAGTGTTGAACAGATGGAATGGATGGCAGGTACTTACTTCCTTGCCACTTTAAAGTTGGGTAAGGTAGAATCGACCTCAACCGGTGTGTGCATCTTTTGGCTGACATGAAGTTTGACCATCGTTGTTAGCTTCAAAAAGCCACTACAATATGCCACAGACTATGCAGAGAAAAGCCGTAAATAAGATCTAGCTCAGTCAAATGTAATTTATAATCACCAAAAAGGTACCGGTTGAAGTCTACCGCTTGTGGAGGTCCAATTCACTGTGTTTGCACATCTTAATCAGACCAAACTTCACAACGGTTCACGCTGACACTATGAAAAGAATTGCTGTAGGTAACTATGTTTTGGTACAAAATAATACGTTCTTTTACAAGGAGACTACGCAATGGCATATCTTGGATGGATAGAACCAAAAGGAAAAGAAAGAGGAATGACAAGAGAACATAAAGTTTGCCGAAATTACTAGAATATAAGCTTGTTTTGTTCTGCGTTGGACCCTTTTTCTTCTTGGGAACCCAAAGTGTGGGAATTCTCACATGCATTCTGTCGCCAATCTTTAGTTTGGATCAGTCTTCATGTGTGAACAGAGACTCAATGACGAAATATTGGATAGTCAATTCCTGCAACGGAAGTGTCGCCGCTTTGTTCACTCTGATATTCTGTATTGAAGTGAAAGGGACAACGGCTGCGAAGTAGTGATGGTGTTTACAAAGGAAGGTAGAGAAAAGAATGGGTTTTTTATCATTACACATAGCAATCCAACACTGAATATACATACCATAAATTGGTCTCAGGAAGTTGCTTTTACCTTCCTGAGCAATGCGTATTCTGCGCTGTATATAAAACCAAGATACGCATGGAATAGAAAATGCGTATTTTTGTCCATGTTTTCTCTTCTTATTATACAATGCAAGCGTTATAGAAAACTCGTAGTAACAGATGAACTTGATCTAGCGTTTCTCTTGTGACATTTCACGAATTACTAGACCATCCAAAGAGATATATAATACGACCCCTTTGTTTTCAAATTGTATATTCGCGCCTTTGTAGCGATAAGTGGCGGACAAGCAGAACGACGAAAAGGCGGTACTGATGAGACATAGTATTAGCAGCGACAACTGAATTTAGCTGTTGAAGATGCGTTCCTTTTGTTCTAAACATGTCTCCATGGCAAAAGCTTAATAACAAAGGGTGGGAAAGTCGAACAAGCTAGCCAAGCCTGTTGTGCTATAGGGCGTAAAATTAGGGCTGTATGTCGTACGAAATCAGATACACGATGCGAAAGTAAAGTGATATAGGTCGCCTTCTGTATAGCACTTGCCTATGCAGCCCTCGTTTTGCCGAATGTGGGCCTTCCTTTTCCAAGGTGCCATACTAATCTTTGATGGTATATAATTATAACATGATCTTTGTTTTGCGCACGATAGATGTACTTGACATGCATCAATGGTCCGAATGCCAGATACACGACGCAGTTATATAGTTACGATAGCGAAATTGACTAATGCGCTTGACACAACACTGAGTGTATTTGATAAACGTGTTTATCGTTATGTCCGTGACCATAGCCATTATTATGGCCCCTAAGGGAGCTGTAGATCCAATACTCATGTGCACGTTTCCTACCAGAGTAAAATTGGATCCTTATCAACATGGAAAGATATGTAAAGAAATAATCATGGAGAAAAGGCTTGGTTCATGATACGGTCTTATCATATTGCAGCTGGCATAGTTCCACTGAACAGAAGGTAAGTCCCTCTTTGGTTGGCTCACGCTAGGCGCTGGGTTGGGTTAATAAGACTGATCTAGAATCCATTTTTTCTTTGCTCTAGACGAAATATTTTTGTATGTACGCGTTGCTCGCTAGTATGACTTGCAAGAGGAAGTAATGCGAGTAGGGTTCTAAGTTTGGTTAGAGGAGCAAATAGTCGTGCAGTGTTCATCTCCGATGGCTGCTATTCCTTGCCAAAACTAATATAACCAGAGGCTGGGATAAGTTTCTCACCATCCCGTTGTAAACGATCACTTCTTTTTTTTTATTTTTACTTTTCATGGCAAATTTGATGTACACTATCATTAATAAATGGGTGCAAAGTTGAAAGGTTTTCTTAACCTAGCTGTCTTGTTATTTACGATAAGAGTGAAGAAGACGAAGATTATTTTTGCGCTCAAACAGTCGGCGAACGTTATTCATTGTATTCTTAGAACGGAAAGTACAAGCAGTCTGCCATGGCGCAAAATCCGTTCTTCTCAAGATCATCAGCTGACATCATCTGACCTTATTATCCAGAAATGGATCCCATCTCCATACTTTGTTAATGTTATACGAAAAATGTGCAACAGTCTTCATATTCATCTAAGTATGAATGTACCCCGCCTACTAAACTAACTTAGCATCTGACTGAACAGGAAGGAACGAGGCAAAACATTGCCGTTGCTTGGGTAACACTGTTTTGGTAAGGGTCAAAGCAGCGCATTTTAATGTTGTTTGTCAGATACTATTTTAATCGACGCACAAGACACCGAGGATAACTGAAAGCACAGACGATCAGAATATGACATATCACTTTCTCCATTTTTCTTTTGTTGTCTTGTCTCCCACAAATCATTAAACTGGATGCATATTGCGGTTGGGAGGATGATGACCACATATATAATCCAGTCTACATGGATACGTTCATGCTTGACAATTGTTTGGTTTGTAAATGGATATCTTTGGGCTATGCTTCCCGGATATGGATATTCCACAGCCCATCCAGGATACTGGGATGGCCATGTCGTACCAATAGGCGGAATTTGTTTGTTTAAACTGTCAATAGGCAGTCTGTTTGTAGAAGAAACGTGTTTTGCAACTGATGAGAATGGTTCAATGCCAAGTCCATCAGCCAGACAGATTGAATTGTGTGATTCCAGCTCATTTTTCCTTGCATTATGAATTTTTCTCTGACAGGATGGCGCAATTTCGTGTTTTTATATGCTGGGTGATTATGTTGGAGAGGTAAGCCAAGTGAATGTGTCTAATGAACCGAGATGACCTTGAAAACCATGGCTAATAAGCAGATTTTTGTGACCATTTAAACGCGGACTTGACTGATTCTTTTATTTTTGGAAGTGCCCTTTCTTCTTTCCTTTATTCTTGACATATCTTCCCTACTCTCTTTCTTCCTCTTCTCTCTGACTTTTTCTCTCTTTTATTATTATTAAGCGATGTCTTATGTAGACGATAATGGACACTTGAATACCGTACCAAGAAGACGCCAACACCAAAGTGTGAGCAGTACTTCGAGTCAAAGTTCATATTACACAGGCTCTATATACACAAACAATGATGCTACCAATCTATCTCCTTTGCCAACCCAAAATATGTCTATATCTATGCCCGTACAATGCGACAATAATCCTTATGCAGATGAACAATTTGATATCATCGACTCCCTCGACTACGACGACGTCGACGACGGCCTGATCGGTAAATCACACGTTCTAATTTTCCACTTCTTAATAAATCTCCATCTGTACCACAGACCATGAACTGGTGCACCGACAGCGCGAGGCATTGGTTCACCAACTACACGCCTCCGAGCAAGCGTACCTTGAATCCCTTAACTTGCTGAATAAGATATTTTTGCAGCCCATTCGGAAAAGCTCCAAACAATCATCTTTCAATTTTCTCGGAGTGAAAAAGATGATATGCACAGAACGTGAAATCCGATGGTTATTCGGAAACTTTGACGATATCCTTAAGATCCATACGGAAATATTAACAAGTCTTGAGGAACGGTAAGGATACACGCTCCCTCCAGTTCCACTGATTACCTAATTGGTGACTCAACGTGGAATGATAGTTTAAGCATTTGGGGACCAACTCAGATTGTTTCGGATGTTTTTCAGACCTGGGTAACGTATGCAGAGATATGAACACCGTGGTATCCGTGCATGGCGCTAACGAAACGATGTTCTTTATTCTTTTTTTCTTTCTTGCTTGGCAAATTAATTGCTATAGTTTCCTTTGTTAAAGAAGGTTTATACGACTTATCTGGATAATTACGACGTTTCTGTGACCACGTACGAAAGATTAACACGATATCAACCATTTAAAAAGTTTGTGGATGTAATGTGTTTCCAACCTGTCATCGTGAAACTTTTTTTCTCACCCGGAAACACTCATAGTCAGCCCACAAAGATCCGGTTCTCAAAGGAGCAACGCTACTTTCATTGCTTCAAATTCCTGCAGGGTGTGTCAGTCGGCATGCCCAACTAATAGCCAAACTGGCAGATGCGACATCTCCGATGCATCCAGATTATGGAGGATTGGCAAAATCTAAGCAGCAAGCCATTGCCTTATTCGACGAAATTCGGATAAAGTAAGTGCAGCGCCACCAAGGAAAAGAAAAAGAGGGGAAGAGATAGACAGATTCTTACGCGGCTTTGTTGGGCTGTTTTACTAGAGTAGAAGACGCAGACAATGTCGATCAGGTCCTAATGATCCAGCAAGCACTTGTCGGCGCACCATTTGGCGTCAAATCCCAGCGACGCCTTGTATTACAGGGGCAGCTGTTTCACACACCCGCTGTGAATGCCAAGTCCGCAAAGGAGGTGCGCACCTATCTTTTGTTCTCAGACATGTTGGTCTTTGTACGACCCAAACAAGAGGGAAAGAAAACCCTCTTACAGTATAAGGGTCACATCATTCTCGACCGGGCTCGCATCCGACCGTTATCACCAGAAGAAACAGGCGGTCTGGAACATTGTCTTGAGATCACGTCATCTTTTCAAGGTGTAGATACGTTCAACTCAACATACGTCGGTTCACCAACCGTTCATGTAATGCAAGCCCAAACCGCTGAAGAACAGCAACGCTGGCTTAACCAATTAGACTTTGTTATCACGAAGCTAGATAGGGAAGCCGCCGCTGCGACTAAATGTAGGTTTCCTTTTGTGCACACGCACCGCTCACGTTTTGGTACTGAAAAAAGTTTTGATAGCCAGCAAGCGACTTGCGAACAATAGAACGCCTCCAGACTCATTAAAAAGGGACGGAACGACTGTTTCAAGCACCTCTTCAACGAGGAGTTCCACAGCTAGCTCAGGAAGCGCAAATAGATAAAACAAAAAATGGCATACCAATACTAGTAATGTAAGAATGATGGTAGAAGGTCCACCTGGTTGTGGTATATCTTTATCATATGAAATATTCCTACAATAAACTTTTTATAAAGACTGTAAAAAAAAGTGGTGGGGGAGTGAGGTATAACCACGTTTCACCAAAAGTTCGTACCATGCAACCTGTATCAGAAATAAAAAAAATTTTCGCTGGAACAGAAAAACAAAAGGTCGAAAACAAATATACGCACGGGCTTTTCTTGCATATATTTTAACGTATTGTTACCGATAGCCCGACCGATAAATCCAGCCAGTTCATAACAGGGAACTGATTAGTCCGATTGTCCATAGCTGAGAAACAGTTCGTATTCGGGAATTCATGTTTTTATGTACAGCTGCCTTTATCGTAGTTACACTATTTCGCCCTTCGCTCAATCCATGTTGAAATAGCTGAATAATTCTGTACCTTAACACTTATATAGGACGGAAGGAAGTCGGTGTTACTATGGTTTCACTGTACCTACACCTTGGTACTCGGATCGATCCAAAAAATGTATGGGCGTTTTTCGTCTAGCGCAACTTGAGTCTTTCAGTGATTTGCGTGACTTAAAGCAGCGATTCGAGGATATATCTCAGCTACGTTTTGGCAAATGCAGGCGTTCTCTACAATGCGCGTCTCAGCGTCAGCAAAGACGAATTAATGGTGCTAAAAAATGTAATACTGGATATGCACAAGTCAGTTTTGCTTTATATGTAGCTCAATCAAACCTACAGTCCATACTAAAGCGCGTATTCGATCGCATGCTGGTCATCTATAGTACCATGCGATGATCGCTCGCCAACAACGGACCATTCTGTTCCACGTGAAAAAGAATCGAAAACTACGAGATTTACATTCAGTATTGGATAAGTAAGCAAGAAGGTTATGATCGGTTCATGTTAAATAAGTTGAAAGTCCCGAGGGTTAAAGTGACCGAGAGTTAAAATTGGCATGAGGTCACTGTACTCTGCTTTTGTTTTCTTACGTAATTATCCGTCTGCAGCAACTATGCGATATTTTCGTTCTGAGCTCATTTGGGACGTTAAACAAATTTAAATTTCATTTCTACTCTGCTTTTGTAGCAAGCCGGATCTACTTCGTTCTCAAGGGTTATACCATGACATCGACATTGGTGTCTTAAAAGTTCCTACGGCTGAAGATAGCTTTAAAGGCAAACAAGCCAAACACCATAACAAAGATTCCGCTCGTAAGCACATACGCGTCATGTACACGCCATTGCCATGCCGATTCCATGCCAATGGCATGGATTATCCACTTTCATTACCTTTCTCCATATGTACCATTATCAGCCGTCTTTACCATTTACCGTAAAAGGCATCATGAAATAAAAAGATACGCAAGTACATTTTTTGTGTCGCGTCTGCCACAAGTTCATGGCCAAGGACCCATTTCTGGAGCAGGTAGCTTAATTGGCTTGACTGGCCTATTTGTGCCGCGGTCGACTCAGCGTTTCTTAAATCAGCTCGTTTTCAGATCGATGGCATATCTTCGCTGGACATGGGCAACTTTACTATTCGGGAATAGCGTAGTACAAAACAAACGAGGAAGCATGAGAAAAAGGAATTATAAGAAGCGACCAATAGACAGCCAAAAAAGGATGATGGATGGTTACATTTGCATCGCATGATCCTTATTCAGCGCGTTGGCAGAAAAAGAAGTATATATGCTTGTTATTAGATCTTGTTAACGAAGTAAAGAGAAAAAACCCTCAAAGTAACCAGATTTATTCCTAAGGTGTAAAAGATCAGAGATCAGGAAACTTGCCAGCTTATGAAGATACCAAAAGATTTTGCTCTTTAAATATATCGGATCAGTTACCGAATATGTCCAGCAGCGGGAACAATCCCATTTAAGCCTGCCCGTTGTACCATACTTCATCGTTCATTCCCAGGGATCTTTTTCTCGGACAGTTTAGACGTGGATCTTAATGGTCCTTAGAGCCCTTATTGTGCACTGCCCGTTTACTTATGTAATAAAAAAGCATTTCCATGCCTCACTGTTGTACCATTATCACTGCTATTATACGGAAGACTAGAGCCCTTGTCACGCAAGGACAAAATCATGATGTTACATACGAACAAGGTTTGGAGCCTTATTTTGTCTTAAACTGAGGCTACTGCTAGATTGGATGTGTTAAGCCCGTTTAACAATGTTTACGAGGCTTTTATTGAGTGTCTCCCGATGTCGTAAGCTATCCAGCTGCTATGTGTGCTCTTAAACACTCCATCCTATTTGCAGTGTCTATTGATTGTCATTGATAAACATACCCTCTATATCTTGTGTTGACTACAAGAAGAATATAATCAAGCAGAATCTAGTCAAATGCATGTCTGTTATATATAATCTTGCTCCAATACGTGTCCTAACGTACACTTACTTACTTCTTTACCCTTATATCGCTGAACTTATAGACCTTGATATTTGACGACCTTATTACTGGCTAGCTTCTTAATCAGCTTTAATTAAGGGATCCTGCACCCATCTAGTCAATTTTCTCTTACACGTTTCCTTTGTCGCACCATCCTTAGGATATACCACCCATTATAATAATGTCTGTATAACAAAGAAACGAGATTATTTGTCTGCAGTAGTAACTGACAAGTATAAAAGCATTGTAAATAACTAATGGTGAAATGACGTACAAACACGGTTTCTTTCATCATCAATTCCATAGCAGAGGTTATGGAGGATATATCAAGCGCTTATCGCATTAAATATAATGGCGAACAAGAAGAAAGCAATACAATAGTTTACCGCTAGCTACCAACAGAAATAGCTGTCTCCAGTAAGAGATATTCGAACAGTCGCATAGCTGGGGAAAAAGTTAGCTGGACGATTCCCGTGCCTCGATAAGGTTCGGGAGGGTATGTATACGTTGCTCGTCACTGACCGGTGCATCCGGTTGTCAAAGAGTTATTCATGCTTTTAGTTGTCTTTCGCTGCCTGGCAAGAATAAGTGGTCAATGACCATTCCGCAGCTCATTCGTTACAGTGTTGGACAGTTCTATCAAGTTGGTCAACTTTATAGGTCACACTGACACCCATACTTCCCACCAATGAGAGGAACATCCAGTGGCACGTACAGACGAATGCTATGCCAGCCGTCTCAAATTTTATCAGAAACCTTCGCTTCCTGGCTAAAGCCAGTGAACGTTTTCGCATATGTTTATCCACATTATCCAAGACTGTTAGCAGTACGTTTAGCTTTGTTTCCATGTAACGTTCATGTTTTTGTTTATTGCTCATTCACATGAAAGACGTGTGATATCATTCGCACATATAAGGGCACTTTGCGATGTATGATTTGCATATTCTTAGTTCATAACAAGTGATTAGTGAAACTGACCACGCAAGTCCACTTTGCGTATTAATTATTTAGAGCAAAAGGCATCCTAATGCGTTCCGAAGCAAACGATACGTAACTCCAATTGCACCTTATCTTGCCTAGGGTTTAGTTACATGCTATCCCTATTCTCACTGTGAATCCGAGGCTCTAGATCGCATTGGATTCTTGCATGACCTATTCATCCCATATTCATTGAGCGAATGCATGTTTCCATAAAGGGAACTAACTTTACGTAAGCCTTTCGGGTAATTCTTAAGGTCTGCTTCTTATAATGATATGCTCAATACATTAAGTCAAAGACTCATTCACGGTTAATAAATGGAATAATACTAATACTCTTCTTACGTAGCTGGCATATTGAAAAAGTAATCATGGTTCGACCAGTATCCTGTTAGGGACATATCACACTACAGAAAACTTGGAACGATTTATTCTTTACAAGTAGTGCAAGCTAAGCAAGTTACTTGTGCATGTGAGAACCGTTATTCCTTTTGCAATGCAAGGAGTACTTAGAATATGCTATAGGTCAGCACATAGGTCATGCAAGCTAAGGAACGCAAGAAAGCTATCTTGGTACGTACGCCTGATGGGAACCATACCGGGGACATATGTTATAGAAAGAGCCAAACCAAAGAGAGAAAAGATAGTTGTTCTTTCTGTTCAAGCAGTTTGTATATCGGCAAGCATAGGCTCACTTTGTTATGTTGTCATCGTTGATTAACCGACTACATTTCTATTTTCGTGAAGTATAATAGTATGACATGGGATATAGACGCACATTGAAATAACACATATGCATAAATAAAATAAAATGCAATACATCTATTGAGGTACATAAAAAGCATTCAAGGTAACAATTAGTATACCCAATGCATACATCATCTCTCAATGGTATGAAAGGCATAATTAGCCAACGTCAACTTATGCATCGGCCCCAAATATTTTGCTACACGCACGAATAATCATACAAAAATCTGTATTTTCTTTAAACCTCACTTTTGTCTCAGTATCTCTTTCGATAGTTTTGCACTGTCCGCTAAGCCCAATGTATCAATGAATGAAAGCTTTTGTGCTTATTTCGGCTGTAACGACACATTGTAGGGGTTCCTGACCAATTGAATATCTAGGGTTAACAAATCCGTATGCGATTACATTTTGTCCTTTTTCCTCCCGATATTGTCTGTTAAGCTTTTAAGGTAGTAAATTCCTCAGTCCAAATGTTTCTATTTTTTTATTACAGAAGAGAGTTTGCGCTACCAGAAGTTACCCGGGCGAGAGGTGTTCACCCAATCATTTTCGGTGGTTACGTCATTGTAGATACCTAAACATTTTGCAACTCAGTTTGAAACATTGCAGTTTACAGTACAAATATACGGGACAACGCCCCCCGTTGCAAAAACATACGAGGAAAAAATAACTAGTGTACGTAGCTCCGTTTCGGAAAGAAGCAAAGCGAAAAAAAATACGACCTTTTTTTGCCAAAGCTAGCGCCGTGGTTTAGTGGTCAGTTTGATTTTTTTTAACATCTGTCCCCATCTCCCACATTAGCAAAAGTTCCATAATTCACAAGAGCATGACAAATCAGATGGTCTCTCGATTCCGAGTCAAAAAACTCTCTCCCAAGCACCCACTTCCTGTATACAAAGAGTCACAACTCCCGGACTTAACGGATGCTGCCAACATACAGCGAGCAGTCCCGCAGATAGAAACAGGCGTTGAGAAGGAGGAGGAGGAGGAGGTACGGTATACCATGTTTTTTTTTTTTGGCCTTGTGGTTTGTTGAGGTCCTTGGGGGTCTTGCGCCTAGTTGAATTTACAATACCGCATATACATTTCTGTGCCCATTTTTGAGTAGCGCCTCGGCTTTGGGTTTAACTCAATTTTTTTGCGTCTTTTTTTAGCATGCCCTGCAAGCCGCTATCTCTGCGGCTCAAGCGGCAGTTACGACTGGCGCGAAGGTCGAGCGTTACATTCCAACTCCTAATGCATCCAACGTGATCAACGAAGATTCGTACAACTCTATCTACAAAAGGAAATATAAAGAACCTTCTACTCTTATCCGGTTTTCCTCTACAGTCGAGGATTCTACCGGATGTCCATATGTACTGGATGAAGTGGACGAAGAGTTTCTTAAGCAATATAACAAAAACAATGAAACACTTACCGAAGACGAATTTGAAAAGATCATGTGGCAAATTGAATCTATTGTTGATCAGCAACTTCCTCACCTGAACTTGGCAAGTTACTCCAATGTCATCCTACTTTTTTTTAAACTTTTTGTTTCCTTTTTGCAGGATCCTTTACAAACACCGCAGTATGCCGATTTTCTTGCTTTACTCCCAGAAAATTCCAGTCTCCATGGCCAACGACACTTAGAAAAGATATATCCGCATTGGAGACAGCGTCGTTTAAAACGGGAAGGAAAACCTATCATTCCTGTTCTTAGATATGAAGATACACTTAAGAGTGAGATTGACCCATATGTCTGCTTTCGAAGAAGGGAGACAAAACCGCTTCGGAAAACAAGACGTACCGACCAGCAATCACTTGAGCGTTTGCGAAAACTGCGTACAGAAATGGAAATGGCCAGAAACCTTTTGGAGATGGTTTTGCGACGAGAAAAGTTTCGCAAGGAGGGCTTGGTGCTTGAACATATGGTGTTCGATAAGAAGTGCAAGCTTAGAGATTATCAGCGCCAGCTAGGAATCAAGGAAGATGATGACTTACTGCCGTTTATCAGTAAGAAAAAGCGAAAGATTTCGTTGGAGTCCGGTTCAGGGTATGTGCTCTATTCTGTTGCAAAGCAAGCCGCAGCAGATGTTTTTCTTCCTGTACTTATATTTTTCATTCTGGGCGTCACATTAGTGCTACCATCAAAATCCCACTTAACAAACTCAAAAGAGATGGGCTTGATGGAAGACAGGACAAGTCACCGATGCAGCTTGCGCTTGAAGCAGAGCTTGCACGAAAGAGAGAACGAGATGCACCCTATGAAGATGTTACGGAGGTAGATAATTTTTTTTGTCTTTGCATAGAGGGATTGGCTTGCTCACATCTCCGGTTCACTGTAGTGCCCTTATCAGCCGTTCTTGAAGTCAATTCCGGACCAGTTTTTCCAGTCTCTCTCTCCTTCGAAGCAGACATATCCACGTTTTCGAAAGCGCATTGGTCGTGGTGGCCGTATGTTTTTGGATCGCGTCAGTCTTTCTAGGCCGTCCGAGCATATCAAAGGAAAAACTAAACCAGCAGGATTCCAATATAATCGGTACGAATTCGATATGGATTGGAGTGGTGATGAAGAGAATGAACTGGAGGTGGATGAAATGCAAGATAGGTAAGAAAAGCGGAGAGAAAGGCAAGGATCGACACAGCTGACTCAATTTAAATGTTTTAGCCACTTGAGACATAGGACTCAACTATTGACGGAAGTCGAACTCCGCAATCTTGTCACGATACCCTTCTTGACCCCGTTGAATATGATGAGCTTACATGCAGCTAATATGAGGGCGAATCATGCCGCAGCAGTGCAACGAGCTTCCATGACAAATGGATCTCCTACAAGCGCAGCGAACACCGGAAATCGTCCTGCTACTCCGAACTCTTCTTTGCCTATCAAGCGACAGAATAGCCGAACGAAGATGACACCTCAGCAAGCAGCAGTGGCGATGGCCAATGGTATGATAGCAGCAAACATGGCCGCTGTAGTAAATGGCACAGCTGGCCAAAATAAAGCTGTTCAGATGGCAATGGCTGCCGCACAACAACAACAACAAGGTATCAATGGAAGTATGCCTACGAGAACCCCGATATCATCCTCTAGTGCTACTTCGCCATCCACTGCACGCGGTCTTTTCTCGCCACAATCATAAATATTTTGGCCGGCCACTTCTTTTTTCTTTCCCTCAACAAGTCACTACATCAATTCCGCATCAAGCAATCCAGAAAAGACACAAAAAGATCACCATGTCCCCTTTTTCCTTTCATGTCATTTTTAGTATACACCTTGTACAGTCTTCATTTCCTTTGTATAGTATTTGTTCTACAGCTTCTCTTGTATCATTAATCTGTTCGCTTCGGCGTCATAATGCACTTTTCTTTTCTTGTGTTTCACATCTCTATTCGAAACGCGTATTATCTGATAGTTGTAATTTATTTTATTTTGCGTTCGATGCATATGAACGTCTAAACAGCTTAAGACTTGAATTGCATACTATTGGAGTCAGGAGCCACAAAAACGCCCGAGTCCACCGAGCCCGACAAAGAGAAGACGACGGACATGCTCTTTCGCTTGGGGTTTCTGATCTGGGCTGTAACCTGGCGGCCTTGCTGCTTGATCGAGCCTTGACTGACGTTTGCAAATTGTACGTTAGGAGGAGCAGTGAACTCGACCACAACATTGCTTCCGAATGGCAGAGTATCCAAGCGACGCGCGTTGATGACGGCATCGAAAGCGGAAGGCGTAGCGTGTGAGACAGAAAGTTCGGCAAAGACCTTGTTTGTCTTGTATGGACGAGGAGCAACAGAAGTACCATCAGATGCCAGTAGTGTTCGGAGGTCGTTGTTGGGGCATGTACTGGCCACATTATCCACCGATTGACCGCAGTAGACCGACTCGCCATCTGTGGTAGAGAAGCATGTGGTTCCTGTCGTACAGGCGTGAACGGACCATTTCTGATCTTGGCAAACGCTGTAACCTCCCTGGGTACACACGTATTTGCCTTCTGTGCTGCATTTATCTCCATCCTTGGGGCATGCGTTCTCGGGCAGCACAGCGTCAGACTCATAATCTCTTGCAGCTCCGCCGTCCACAAGGTTATGAAGAGCAACAGCATAATTAGGTGCCACCTCCGTGTTGCCGAACGATTGAGAGGCGTCTAAAATGAAATTATGTGCCATGAGTTTTTCCAGGTTGTAAAAAAGAACAGAGCGTTAGTTAGCGAAATTGTTCCCTTACCCCAGACACTGACACCACCATAACTTGAGTATTTGGAGGCAACCGATTCCACAATGGGCTGCAATTGGTTAAAGGGAACATAGCCTGTGCTTGCAGCGGTAGGCGAGCCAGGAACAGTCAGGAAGATCTTCACATCCTTATTGGGAGATCCAGTTTTGGCCCAATTATCCCACTGGTCAAAGTTGAACTGTAGAAATGGATTGCAGCAACAAAATAGTTGGCAAAATGTCGATGTCAGTTTGTTTCCTACTTTACCTGACTTCCACTCAAAGGCGAGCAGTAATTATTGTAGAATTGCACATTCACCGCATCAAAACCAGTACCGCTAATGACTGAGCCAAGGATAGCATCAGGCTAGGTAGAATAGAGTGTGTGTGAGACAGAGAAGAAAGGAAGGAAAAGTTTCGGGGCCATTGCTTTTCACTGAGGCCAGGAAAACAAAGAAAAAAGAGCAGTGAAGACTTACGAATGGACATTGCGGAGCGGCCGAAATGTAATATTGCTTAGAGGAATCCGTCTTAAAGTGATTACGAAGTTGGTTGACCATGGCCTAACGGTAGCAAAACAAAAGATGTTTGTACGTGTTTCAAAGATAGAAATACAAGTGACAGCAGAAAGCACTTACCACATAGCCAGTTGAGCTACCACCTTCAATATCCAGATCAAATCCATCCACAACAGCATCGTCGAAGGGTCGAGTGTTGCTGGTGCCCTTACCAAACAAGTTCCATAAAGTGTCTGCAAAGGTAACGCCTTCCTGATCATTTTGAAATCCATAAGCACCTGAGGCACCGCCAAGGGATAGCAGGACTTTGACACCCTTGCTCTGACAAGTCTTGATATCTAAGCAATAAAAAGTTTTGGTTTACTCCTTTGTTATGTCCTGCTTTCGACTTTCTCTTTCGCTTACCCTGAGCAACTTGTGGGCAATGTAAGAGTTGAGTACCATCAAAGTAAGTGCCACAAGCATTGGCCAGATTAAGCCAAGGAAGCCCACCAACATTGAAGGCAACGAGGAAAGAGATAATGATGGCATCGGTATTTCCATCACAGTAATAACTGAGTTGTTTTTGTGCGTTGGCTCCTGCACCTGCAGAGTTCTAAGAGAGAGGAGGGTAAAAAGTTCGTTTTAGCAAGCCAAACCGAATAGCATGTGTTAGCAATTCGTACCTGTCCCCAGTACTGAACTACGCTAGGTCCATTAGGATAGGGTGCCGCCAGGGCACTTGTGGCTAGAAGCACTGCTCCTGCAATTTCAATCAATGATTTGAAGAGCATTGGTATGCGACTGTTGAGTAAATAAAGAAAGGCTTTGGATGAAGCAAAAACGAAGGAGAACAACTTGGCTTTTATATTTCGCGATAGACGCGACGATAGGACGCGTTGCTTTTTCTTTTTCTGTCTGATTAACTAATACGAAGGAAGTTTCCTTTTTTCTATGAGGGATCAAAGCACAAATAGGGATGATCCGATAGGTAGCTCAACTATCTATTAGGGAAGGGTACTTTTTTGGCTCGTGTAAAAAGGGTCCTTTAGCTCATTTCATGGTGGAATCAAAGAACCCGGGTCCATATCACGCGACAACTGGAAAATAGAAAACTAAGGTAAAGAACATGGACAATGAGTATGAAATGGGTATAGTGCTGAAAAAATGGTTAATACTGCTTGAGTGACAGGCGATTTGTTTAGCCATCCTATCGTCAGACAACCTTAATTTGTCGTGTATCATCTAAATAAGGTTGGAATCAATTATCATCCAATAAGCCAATAACACAGACCACTTAATATGGCACGCCCACTCATCTCTGTCTCTTTCGTCTCTCTTTCTTGTACACAGCCAAAAACAATTAAATCCGCGATGATGCCACAAGATGACGATGAACGATTACGAAGCATGGTTTTCTTCTTTTTCATTTCAATTACTGCTCTCATTGTAACCTCATGATCTCTATTGTCAAACGTCTTCCTGCATGATAGTTGTACTTATCTTTGGTAGAAAGAATTCTCTATCAACCAAATGTTTAATCTCATTGGACCATTGAGTTTCTTTTTCTTTTTCTGAACAATTATCAGGGCCAAGATAACTAACCACATCTATTCTATTCAAGGTTAGTAAATGGTTTGCTAATCATATTAACCTGGGTCCCTTACCAGAGAGTCTAATTTTTCCCAGATGACAAACAATTGTTAAGGTTACCCTATTAGACAGTCCGAAAACCTCCACACAAAAAAAAAGTCAGATCCATGTTAATCTCCCGCTTCCTAGACTGTGCCACAGGATCTGTGATCGAGATGCGTTCATGCGTAGGGTCTTCCCTTCCCCTCCCCACTCCCCATGCTCCAATAACGAAGATAGGCTTTAGAGTTTGTACTCCTTTCAATTAACGAAAGTGTTATTGTTCGTCTCATGTATTCATCCATGCAAGCACGATCACTTTTCTTATACAGCTTACCCTACCTCATTTGGTTTGATTCAAACAGCTTTTCCCATCGTGCGTAACAAAATGGCACGATCATTAGTGACACCTTTGCTTTTTTTTTCTTTTGCTACTGACTCATTTACTACTTAGTATCTCCCAGCCCCCTCTTATCAATCCTGAACCTATTCCATTTCAATGCGGGCGCGTTGAAGAACGCTTTTTAAGAAGGAACTAGTGCTTTAACTGCGCGCAACCTACCGCAAGGTTAAACGTAATTGATTGTATGACGTTGACCATCGGATAAAAAAATATTCTTGACGAACGACACTGGTCTGTTCCTTCAATGCTGCATTTTACGAGCTTCTTAACACACTTGAACCAACCTTGTCTCCTTTTTTTATTTTCTCTTTCCAACATTCATTTCAAGCGTTCCTATTCAGGTCGTTAGGTTTTCTAGTCATTTTATGATTCAATTGCCGAAATCAAGAACAGGAAATTTATTCTGCCTGCTGAATATGCTGTTCCATAAAAGTCACCAAGCTAAATCATGGTTGAAAGGGGGCTTTGAACCGTGTAAATAAGCTTCCTATGGCTCGGCGCAATGTTCAAAAGACAAGCGTGAGAAATTGCCAAATAAAATGCTTCAATCTGAAATTCTTTGTTCACCGTAGCGACATTGTATCCCTTCTTATTCTCTGTGGACCGCCGAACAACTTTGGTCTAGACTTGCCACATAACACACGAGTTGTTATTTGTAAACACGTTCACTGCATAATAGATTCATGCCTTGTAATTTTTACTGTTTAAGACGGCCCGATGAACGAAGCTACATACAAAACTCATATTTCGAAATTTTTTCATCGCAATGGCACACCTATCGTGGCATGGTACCAGGGTGGTCCGTTCATTCGACGTTGGATATATTTATTGACGTCTGCGATTTTCATCTTTTCTAATCCATTCGTCGTAATAAGCATTGTAATCAAGACGTATGACAAGGGGGAGAAACTGGACTGCATCCTTTTCTGAATGATTATCATTCAGCGATTTTATCAGCAACTTCATATGGTAGTAAAACACCTCTTCAGCTGATGACAAGGCTCGACTTGTGTTATCAAGGCTTGCCATTACTGACGCGTCCAGATCGTTTTTGGATATGCCAAACAAGTTTGGTTCCGCTTGACTCTCAATGGTCTTCAATAGATGGCCGCATCGTTCCGCATATCCAGCAAAGGTAACGCAGATACCCATCAGCTTCTTATAGATCTACCAGTTACTTAGCAAACAACTATAGTGACCTCGATGCTTACTCTCAAAAGTTTTGCTTCGGTTAGCATACATTCCTTCAGGCATGTATCCAGAAAGTCAGAGTGATATTGCAAGAGTTCGTCAACCGTTGATGCCTATAAGCGAGCTTAATCACTGAATATTTCTCCGTCTACCCTTTAAACTCGTTTTACCTTACTCAAATGAGACTCTAGCCGTTGCCAGTTTGGCTCTAGCACTTCGTTTGTCACGTAATATGCAAATTGTTGGACAAAGGCCAACATATGGCTCCGCAGAGTGAAGAACCGAAACTTTAGCCGTTCCACATCGGGATTAAGTGATCGCTTCCTCCAAATTGAATCCTTCTGATCAAGCCATGTATCACACAGTAATTCCTCAACATGTTTCAAATACAGTAAATGCCGAAATAATAACTGATATTTCGTCAAAGCCCTGCGTGATATAACCAAGGATAAGGGAAAAGTTACGGCATAATCTAACGTCAAAGCATCATAGCCTTCACGGAGAAAAAAAAAAGAGAACGTTTAATTAATCAGAAGAGAAGTGCTCATTCCAAGGGTATTACCTGTTAAAATATCTTGTGATGAGTTACTGGCGCTGCTGCTAGAGGCGGTTGCTGATGTTTGACTTTGATGACTCAAGCTCGGAGTACTGTCTGCGAAACGACTTAAAGTTGTCCAAGATCGATCTCGCGAACGAGTAGACTGGCTGTTCAACCCCTGCATACTAATGATCTTCAATAGATAGTCGATAAGTTTAAGTGGGCTCATTTCGACCCTGACACCTTCTTTGTAAGGGTCATAAGCGGCCACGGAAGACGGATTACGCAGAACAAGATCCATCAATGATTGAAGGCGGCTCAAAGATATCGCCTTCGCTGGTTGTTTCAACTCATCTTTTGCTAGGTCAAGAAAGGAGGTCAAAAAATCAGATTGATCGAGAAAAAAGTAATGTTTGAGAGAACTGTACAATTGGTTACAACACTCAGCTTGGGTTACTAGGTAGCGACCTACCGCAAACGATCAATAAGCTTTTGTTCCTTCAAGAGGATATTTAATAACGTGTGGTTGGCATACTTGTATGCAATCTCGAGAGACTTGACAAATCTAGTACTATATGAGTAGAGAAGAACAACTAACGCACACGCTTTCCTGATTACCTGCCACCGTCTACTGACTCCCACACTTCGTTACGTGAGAACGCATAATTCTGATCGAACGTAGTAGCCGTCGTGTTCAATCCATCGTGATGAGTCGTTCGGGATGTTCTGCCTTCTCTGCTCCTCTGATCTTCCCCAATTGCAGTCGTTTCCCGAATGGTATCTGTGTTGGCGTCATTGTTACGCATGGCGTCTAGCATATCCTCTGGTTTTGCGATGTTAATGCCACATTCCTGTACTACGTTAAGGTATTTTCCAGCTAGAAGGATCTTGTTTTGGAAGGGTTTTAAAAAAGTTGGCACTAAGTCGTCTCGATTGGTATATCGCATCTCCCAGTAAGTGTCATTGAGGTTCTCTCTAAGATCCTCTTTTTTCACATTTTTTTTCTCTTCAATCATAAATTCGTCGTACGTATCTTTGATTTCACCATGATAAATCCATGAGTGAAGAATGTTAAAATACGGCACTGAAGCACGTGCAAGCAAAAAGGAATAGATCTTTTTGCATTGTGGGTCACTAATGCAAGTTACTATTAGACTAGTATATCGTATACTTTCCGCATGAACTTCCCCACTGAAACGAACGAGCCGATCCGCCAATATGTTCAAAATAGCAGCACCTTTCTGATTTTCTGGAATGCGAATCTCTTCTTCGCCGTTGTTAGGTGTCAGACTTTCCAATTCGACTTCAAATTCGGATCCTTTTCGGCGTAAAAACCTTAAAAACCTTATTTCCATAGCCAACGTATGAAGCACTCTCATTAGTCCTAGTGTGTCCTGTGCATAAAACCAAAGGCGCTGCAATGTAAACGAGGCTGACGTTTGGAATTGATGTTCGAGTTGTGCGATAAATATCAGATATTCCTATAAACAAAGATAGTCAATGTTTGCATGTTAATTACCATTCCAGACTAACCTTTAAAAATTCTTGCATGGAAGCACATAATGCGTGATTAATAGTGCCATATTCGTAACGCGAAAACTGTTTGATAAATGCATCTACCGAAACAAAGTATCTTGCTAGAGGCAATATGTTATCGATCAAATTTCTTAAACTCGGATCTATGTCATTCAACGTACATGAAGCATTAGTCATCGTAAGATTAATTTGGGATCATTAAGATTTACCTAGCGTAGGATCGATATCGTATGTGATGGCATCCCAGTATCCATTATCCTCCGATGACATGTCCATAAATCCGTCTTTCATTTGATCATCATCGTCATTATCCGACGTAGGATAAACAAACTGAATGTATACTCCATCGAAGCCCTTGTAACCGAAAGTGTGTTATAGCACAATATTAGCTATGGAACAATCATACCATCAGCACATAGAGCAGATCTTCAATGACCGCATATTCTTGGATTCGTACGGGGAACTTCCCAATGCTCTGATTGGTTGATGGTGCTCTTGTGCTTTGCTAAAGCAAATGATGAATTCGCTATGCAGATCCAAATTTACAACTTTTACCGACGGACTCGGTGTTTTCAACGCTAAACGATCGTCTGATTAGCGAAAGATTGTATATCTATCGTTTCCACTAACTATTCCTTACTTTCTGCATTCGAGGTACTTATCAAAGAAGAGCGTTTGCTCCGTTCATTACGATGTAAGGGTTGATCGTAGTCGATATTGATAAGGTCATAGTCTGAGATCTGAGAAATAATCGAACTGGTTCCTGTATCGGAATGATACTGTGCAAGTGTTTTTGTGACCTGACATGAAAGTAGCAGTATTTGAGAAACATGACGGTGGCAATTTGTTCATTGAATGCTATTACCTTGCTTAGCTGACTTGCTGATAATAATACGCTATCGCGGCTGCTGGCAACGTTAGTTGTTACAGCCCGTCGCTGTTCACGTCGTTCGACAGTCGGGTTGGATAGGTAGGACGGCGTTATCAGAGGTGAAGTGCGTGTGGAATAACTGCGTGGACGCGACATGATCTTGTTCTTTCCAGGTTAAACGTTTTTGACTTGCTTTAACGCTACTGTAATTGGGAAATTTACAGTCAAGAATGGGGGTGCAAATGGCAAATGTCCCACACAATTAAGTTGATTCAGGACTCAAGTGACGTGCTCCTTTATCCGTTACACTTTTCCTTCTTTTCTTTCTCAAATTTACTTTTGCCATGCCTAGAAGATGTTGCTGTATAATTCCACTACGAGGTGGATCCATACTTATTGGACTCATTGTCACGGTCGGTCAATTTTCTCTACTATGGGTCGTTATTAACGATCCGTTCGAACCTAGGTTGTATCACTTGCATTGCTCGCCGCAACATTCACACATAAAAATCGTAAGTTAAATGGGACCTGTATCTTTTAATGACTTTCTTTATAGCAATGGTAATGCACCTTGCCCTCGTTCAAGCGGCCTTGCCTTGGGTTTATGTTATTGTGTTTGGTAAGGGGCTAGTTCTCCAGGCACCTTTTCTGTCTTTGTTCTTGGTACCAACTATTTTTATTTTTAGCGGTCTCGGCGGTTGTTGGTCTCTATGGTATCCTCGCAGCGTCAGTGGTATGCTCATGTTTTGCGATATTATCGGGCGAAAAGAAGAGAGTATCGTTTAGCTGATTGATATCCATTAGGGTAACCTGGGTCTGATGCGTCTGTACAAACTCTTGTTCTGGATCCTTACGTTCTTACTATGTATATGGGAAACTGGCAACTTTGTTTTTGCCCTCATCAACAGATCGAAATCATTATCGACCTGTGAACAAGCAAACCCATCAAGTAATCAGACTTCGACTGCGGAAAATAAGACTATTAGTGTGGGCGGGTACACCACGACCTTTTTGGGCATGCAGCTTGGTGATACCTATGGCCTTGCTAATTGTGCACAGGCTGTACAGGCAGGCCTTATTGGAATAGCGATTCTCTTGTTCGTTGGAAGCATATTCATGGTGAGGATGGCTATAGGCCAACAACTGAAACGTTGTAACACTTTAAATTCCTAGTTCTACTCTGCAACGGTGATCGGGTCTTACACTACCAAACTGCGGGAGCGGAATCTTGGACATCGTCTTCGGGATGCGGAATGGGACGATAACATCGATGGTCTTGCGGCAGCTTATCGGGAAGATAACCGGAATGCACCCAAGTACCCACTTCGCGATCTTAATCAAAATTCAGGCAACAAATTTACGAAGGGTCTTAAAAAATTCAAGTTCGGTAAAAAATAACCCCTTTATCTGTCCCCAATAAAGACGATTATGACGATCAGTCTATTGTGTCACCCGAGAACGGGACTACTAGGCAAATTAATCGTCGCTGTCATCCATCAGTTCCGCTAGTTCCCGTTCTTCTTCCTCAGTGAGTCCTGGCACTGCGTCTTCCCTTTCTTTCTTTTTCTCCTTTCGCTGTTTCGCTTCTTCAACATATTTCTTTAATGCCGTTGCTATAAAACATGTTTTACTTCATATAAGATTATCTCTTGACCTGCGCACACATGAAATTACCAGTGATAGACCAGCGTCGTAAAGAACAATCCAATGACACGCTAAAGACCGTTGAGCCATGTACATCGAGACCTCCTACTTCATCAAAATGACCTTCAATGGTATACTCAAGCTTCCCAGACTAAGATAATTATGTTATAGTGTTGTCCCAATAAATCCCATCACTTACTGCAATATCCCACACTCGGATGTTGTCATCGCTCGCACCTGTTATCACGTATGGGCCAGCTACAACAACCGATTTGGCAGGTGCTGGATGTTCCAATATCGTGTCAACTTGTCCCGTCTATGCTCTATTACTAAACAGCCAAAAATGAATGGTTTCTGTTTTACCTCGATATTCCACCGTCTCACTGTCTTATCTGCCGACGCTACAAGTTCAAATATTAACACAGTTAATACCTATGACATAGCTTTTATTATCTTTTCCATTACCTGTCCACATTTCATCATCCCAAACTCGGACGCAGTAAATGCTGGTTTCGTGTCCTTCGAATGTTTGAATGCATTTGTCACTTTCTAAATCCCACTTTTTGATTGTACGGTCCGTCGATGCAGAATACAGAAATCGGCCATCTTGCGATACCGCCATGCTTTCGACAGGTCTAGTATGGTGATCTTTCACGATACCTATACATCCAAGGGTCTCTATGTCCCATTTTCGGATGTGGGTATCGGATGAGCCTGAGTACATTTTTGTCCCCACGATAAGTAGACATTTAACGAAATCAGTATGGCCGGTCAATGTCGCCAAGCATTCTCCTGTCTAGTACAGACCCTGTCAATAGGCAATGCAATTATCCTTGTCCCTTGTTTTATTACCTTTGTATCCCATTTTTTGATCGTCTTGTCCCAGGAACCAGTCCACAAGAATGCGCCATTATTTGACAGGGCCAACGATGTCACCGGCCCGCGATGACCTTTAAAAAGTTTCACGGTTTTCTTGGTCTAAATCGGATCGTCAAAACAAATTTGGAAGACGATCCTAGCTACCTCCAGATTGATACGTTTGGCCAAGAAACCAGATTCAGCCACGTACGCATATTTGCCTTCGTCAACAATCATCAAAGCAAGTCCCTTTGAAGACAGCTTGATGCAATCACCAATCGTGTAATTATATTTAGCCTCTCTTTCTCTTTGTCTCGCCAATTCTGCATCTGTTTGAAAAAAGTTTCCCGCTTCGGTGCCTATGTTCACCATGGTGGATTTATCAGTGAGGACGCTCTATGGAAATCACAGCACGTTTTTACCAAGATTGGCGGAGAATGAAAAACGTGTATTGCAAACTATAATTACATGCTCATTTATGTATGTTGACATTGTCAATCCAATGGATAAAAAGTTATGGCTTTTTTAGCCATTTTAAACTGATTGAAAAAAAAATTGCATAGGATCGGCAGTGCTTAACCAGGTAAATGACCTCACCAGGACATGAATCCCATATTTGACAAGCAAACAATCTTCTTGAATTCCATATCAATACTCTCAATAACTCTTTATGTCTATTATGTTTATTAATGAATAAGCAGGATATGATAGAGGTATCCGCAACACAAGGAATTTGACTGTCAGTTAGAGGCCGACTCTTCCTTCCAATTGCAAAATAAGAGAATATATGCAGAGTGCTGTTTATCTTTTTTTGTTTGATCCGTTTACATTGCGTCCTTTAATTCTTGCTCTGTCTTAGCTGCTGCCGATAAGGATCTGTCGCTCGATGTCGATTTGCGCCAGTTGTTACCCTCTTCAAAAGAAACCGGTTCTGTTGAAGACTGTTCTTGCTCTTTAATATCCTTTGCCCATGTCCTTATTGCATCGAGCATATCCATAACTTTCTCTTCGTTCCCTCCAAATATATCTATAACGATCAACAGTTAGCATATCACTTATCGCTACCCTGTGAGCAGATACCTTTAATTGTAAAGCGTCCATCCACAACAACACCGTTGCGACCCATGAACTTGAACGCAGCTACCATGTTATCAAGCATCAGCATGCTTACAGAACCTCCTTTTTGTGCCGGAGGACGTCGTACAGTCTTGTTGCTCAGCGCCTCCAGTAAAATAATGAGGGTATCGCTGTTTCTAAAGGCACCTGCCAGATCCACAACACGTTTACCGTCAGATAAATGTTCATTTATCCAATCTATATATTGCGATTTGCTCCACGAACGTCGTCGTAACTCCAGTGACCGCGTTGAACTGGATGAACGATGACTACTAGCTTGAAGTGAATTTCGCTGAGGATCAATCAAATCCTCATCTTCTGCCATAATTAATGCGGCAGAATCAGTTGGCGAGCCAGGATCACCCTTGTTGTGTAAGTATCTAGTAGGAAGCTCAGGTACAGTATTATCTTCGTCCGCGAACGCAGTAGGATATACAGTGACTCCTGACTCGCGTGTTTGTCTGTATGCGAGAGGCTCTTTCCTTATTTGATCTAGCATCAGCGCTTCTTCCTCTTCTTCTAGCTTGGCCATCTTGGGATCGCTTTTAGGGGGCTTTTGGCTTTTGTACATTATCATTGAGGGAGGTCTCGGTTTCATTCGGCGTGCCACTTCCAGAGGAACGGTAGCCACATGATTAGAAGACATCACAGGTGCTATATTGATCGATATCAGCGGCTGTCTATCCGTAAATGCAAAAACACTTACAAGCAAAGTCCCGTACGATGGTAGCCTTAATCAAGATTTGCAACCAGACACGTAGTGATTCTTCTGTATCTGTGTAAAAGAAAAAAGTTCGCTCTCGTTCATGCTGTGCTTTAAAGCTGTATTTTCCAGGATGGATTGATTCGTCTACGACAATCCGATATCCCCGTAAATTAACAATGCCTTTCATGCGGACGTCCTAGTAACCTTTGGTTAAGACGGCATGAACAGAAATTAACTTAGAATTACCTTTGGGCTTTTGAAGTAAAATAGATTGGCACCCTTTAACACGAACCAGCGCTTATTCCAGGTCTTATAACGGTCGCTTCGCTTGTGGAGCCACCCTTCATGCTCCGGAGCTTTAAACGTGTCCACTGAAGATACCTCGGAGCGATCCACAGCATTATGTCTACTTCATTAATTACTGAATAATCTAATACAAGCTTCCATTCGACCTACAATAACTTCTCTTGAAAATTACCCTTCGCACCAGATGGAGTTGCCTATGCGAATCATTAATCAGCTACGTACAACGGATTGATATGCCTTACGATAGAGGTAGGCCAAGATTGGCTCCCACTCATACCAATCGGGGAGCTCACGGAGGATACAGGATGGATTATGTCTTTTTCCAACGGTTCAGACGATTGAACTCTCTGCGAAGGTTTCAAGCGTGGAGAGAAGAAACTGCTTTTAGTTTCAACATTTTTCTCGTTGCTACGAGATGTGACGGACGATGCACTTGATTTCTTGGTAGACGCAGTATTAAAGGTATTTGATCGACTCACGTTTGACCCATAGCTCTGTGATGATGCAGGTCGTATGAAATCTGCTTGCGGATTGCGATGGTTGGAAGAATCATGGCTGTCTGCTGCACTACCGGCCAGCGGTGGCAGAGGTGCTTTCCGAGGAAACTGGTACAAACTATCAGAGTCTATTGGAGATGTAGGCTGCCCAAATTGTGAACTGGTATATCGGAAAGGTCGATCGATTGATCTGTCAACTGCATTTGTGACAGGTGATGGAACGTGGCCGGTGGATAGTGACATTCTGGGGTTCGGCGGAAGCAATGTTGTCTGCGTCTGAAAGTAGCGTTCATGAGCATCACTGTCTAATGTTCCGGATTGTCCTGTTTAAGAAATATGCAACGATACCTACGTCAATATGGGATGAATTTGTGCTCTGGTGTCCGCCATATACGGCGGAAGCCTTCAGCTTGTTTATCGCAGTAATCACTTTGTAACGTTTTCCATACGTTGAGATACCCAGCTCTTTTAATGAATCAATCGTTAGATCCAAAAGGACGTCACCAGTGATTTCCTGTTCTGTGGGAAGTAGAAATTATATTAGTCCTTCATCGTCTCGAAATTTTTTTTTCGCCGAGTCACTTTTAATATGCCGCTTATATTTGCATATACCATTATCCGTGGCAGAAAAAACTGAGCAAACTTCTTACCGATGAAATTGTCTGCTACCATACCAAGGCCGACAGATTGTAGCCAAATAGCGACGCGATCGGTACCCCACTCTTCCGGTCGATCATCACTTGTTTCCGAGGTCGAGAGGCTGGTATGTGGTGTCCGTCTGACGCTGTCATTATTGTGATCAATTCCTCGTTGGCTGGAAGGAGGAGTGGGAATATTAATTGAACTATCAGTTGTAGACATGAGCTGCGCTTTTGTGATTGCTTGGTCGATCTGTTCTTCCAACGTAAAGGACGATCGGTCGAAGGTTCTGTTACTCGGATTGCTGGCTGTGGACAGAGGTGACGAATAAGAGGAATGAGGGCTGAGTGAACCTGCATAGCCGACGTTTGGTTTAACAGGAGAAGTGTAATTCATTGGGAAGAGACCGATGTCGCCATTAGCATTGCGTCCCTACGGACGCGTAGCTGTCAGTTCAGTGGTAATTGGATTTTTGCAAACTCACCTGCCACCAGCCGTCCTGGTATTTCTCATCTTTCTCAAGTACGACTATGGGTTCGCCAATACCAAAAGCTATTTCATCTTCATTTTCCGCCTCGAAATTATGAACAGCATATACGATCTCTAGATTCATCCTGTTGATCTTTTTCTGGAAAACGTACGCGTGATTCCCGAACACGAAATCAAGGGAAGTGAAATGAAAAGAAGAGGCGTAAAATAGAAAGAGAAGTAAGCCACTCACTGCGAGCGGGTTGAAAAAAAAACAATAGTTGTGATAAAGGGAGAAAGAGAGGAAGGAAGTAACAGAGGTAAGGAGAAAGACAATTGGCACGGGGAAATTAGGTTTCCTCTTAATGAGAAGCAGCGACACAAGCGGGAGCGGCAATAAGCATGTTACACCAAAGTCAAGCTCGGTGCTTCGGCGAACCATCCCTAAAACGCCTAAAACTGTTGGATCTATTGAACAATAAGTGGATAGAAGGACGCCTGATAAGAACTAGCCGCTACGTTCGAAATGAAGAAACTTCTAATCCTATCACACTGTGCCACATATACAGTTTCAGTGCAACCGTTGTGTTCTCCTCAATTACAGTTTTCCACTTGAAATTTACATGACACTTTTGCTTCTAGACAAATAAGGAACTCGGACTGGGACAACTTCTGCTTCTTATTTTAGATGTCTAGCGTAGCATAATTCAAACAATATAAAAACTGCCTTATAATAGTGTTAACCTTTTAGCTTCATCTCTCGATAACTTCAAATTTCAAGGTCTTCAACTTATAGAAAGTGACTCAATAAGAATTATGCTGCCGCTTCATTATTCCTTGTTAGCTTTGAATATCGTAATTTTCTATCTTCTTACCAGGAACGGATGGATTGGGAGCAGCCAGAACATCACTGTAGCCGTTCTTTTCCAGAAGCCAACTTTCATTCAGCCTGGTATAGCCCAAAAACTTGTATCCCGGCCGTATCTTTAACGGCGGGATATTCCCAAATGTGAACTACAATAAAAGATAGTCTCCAACAATACACAGCATTTTATTATAGTTCAGTAAGATGATGATATCACCAATAAAAAAATGCAAACGAAGAAACCCTAAATTCATCCATCGAGGAAGGCTGCCTATCAGACGTGGCGATATGTGAAGTAATCTTAGATCACTAATTTAGGCTCAGAAATCTCGAGGAAAGATGAGGAGATAATTTGGCATCGCACAAATCATACGGATACTAGGGGGAAGCGCTAGCATATAAAATCACGAAAAGATGCATAATGTACCCACTTCTCTAACAATCACTACTCATGACATTTAACTTAGTTGTAAAACCTAATTTTTGTTCTGGTTTATGTATAATCTATGATCACAACATGTGATTTTGCCAAACTAATCATGACGAAACACCAGGATATTAAAACTCTATATTTGGTATCACAAGGATGGCAAAGGATAGTCCAGGAAACGTCATGCCCAAGCTTCTTCAGGAGCTGAGGATATTATCACGGCAATAGAAATCAAAAATACGGCTACCGGATTTCTTGCTAGCAAAATACCCACATTACCAGCTAAACATAGACAATGTGACAACCGTTGGGCAAATCCAGAGATTGGGGACCCACATCATTGGGGAGAAAGTAATGCTTCAAAACTCTACACTTTCTTTGGTCCGCTTTAGCATAATCATTTTCTGCTTTCCATTCAAGCAGCAACTAACCCTAACTATAACCATCATACTCCATCGTTCGTTGCATTGGTTATTTAACCGTTTCATAGTGAGGGATCTGAAAGCAGAGGTTGTTAGCCAAAATAATCACCGAGCATCGTTTTCTATTGAAACGTTCACATGAATGTGTGGACTGTTACCTTATCTTTGACTAGAGCTAGACATAGTTGCCTCAGCTTTATTTATAACCAAAAGTTTACTTATGGTCTTATGTATTGCCATTCGTCCCTGCAGTGATGACGTGGTTGGTCCGTGAGACATGGACCTTAGAAGATATCACTTATAGCAAAACCATGCAAATGATCGGGCATCTATCTAATGGTTGGTACGTACAGAGAACAAAAAGGAATGCTTTGATTGAGATAGACACGGCTGGAAACATTGTTGAAGCATGGGAATTTAAAGCCAAGGTAACGGTGATTGGTAACCCAAATAAGATGGAGAAGCACCCTTGGATAGGCAGACGTACCAGCTAAACTAACGGTCGCTGCGTTTATATATCGTCAAAGAGAGACTTTTCCATGCTGGTATTCCAGAAGACAGATGCTAAGGACTCTGGTGTCCTAGGCTTTTGGTGTGCAAAGCTAGGGAATCACCCAAGCGGGAACCCTCTAGCACCAATGAATCCAGCATGATACTGGCATTGAAGCATCCGCAGAAGATCCTGCTGATGAACGGGAAGTTCAATAGCTCAGCAATCATCAGCCACATCTAATATTTTTTTTTTGTCACAAGCATTTCTGTTCAGAGATTGCTTGCCCGACCCACCTTTTCTACTGGCTGCGCCAGCTTCACGGATACCGAGCAGTCGCTTGCTACTGTATCAAGCAGCAGAAAATGAGCGGGGTGATGTCGAGCCAAATTCTCCATACGACAAAGGATCATAACCGAAAAGAATACCGTAGCAAAGACTAGGAAACAGCAGTAAGATGAGATATTGGCCTGAAGTCGTAAAGTATATTAGAATGTAACAGAAAATAGTTCAACCATCGATAAAATACATGCAGTATAAAAATGGACACACAAGGGTATGTAGGATTCTATATTTCAGACCTAAATATACCTAAGGATAACTGAAAATGTTAATCGGTTGGTTGAGGAATGTCTGAAGATATCGCAGGAAGCTAAACGTATACAAGTATTAAGAAAGCTGAGAAAGCGTGAGTATATATTTAAGCTTATAAAATGCTTTCTTTAGGTATTCTGTGGATCTCGTTTTCCTATGGTAAAACCGGTTCTTTCCGTCAGAAACAACATCAAAATCATAAACCTTCACCGCTAGGCATGACAGACTGTACTGCCGACAGTGTAATTACGTTTTATCAAATCCCGCAGGAAACTTACATTAGCCTTTGTATGAATATAATGATGTAGCTAATAGACAAGCCTCGGATGGAGTGCTTGTGTACTTCAGACCCCCGTTTCGGTATATTCTAATTAAGTTTGACATGTTTTGTATTTAACAATCAAACCCATTGCACTATTGTCAATGGAGACAATAAACGCAATCGTTGCTTTGTACTTCCTGTTCCTGTAAAGGTACCGAAATAATAAAAACCAAACCTACAAATCAATTTACAATCAAAATTTTTGCATATAATAACCTAGACGATCTGACACATCAAACAAAGCGCACTATATCTCCCGTGATCGAGGTGCTACATGCATTGAACTTTGTCTAGCTAATTCAAGCTATAAAGTACTTTATTGATATTTTAGCTACTTGCACCTTCTATTACAACGTCTTGAGATATCTACTAGCTAACCATTTTCTAGCTATCTCCGGACATTGTTTCACGACCATTTAATGTTTTGCTGTTTTTCGCGAATCTGGAAGGTATGAGACGCACCCTTTTAAACAGCTGTAATAGAAAAATAAGAATGTATATAAGACATCCATCTATTATGCTTAAAAAGCCATTCACTTTCTTTCTATTTCTTTTCCTTGTAATGTCCCGTTGATGATATCGATACTTCCGAACTCCAACTTACTTAGATATGTTACACAGACCTTAAAGAAAGTTTACGTTTATCAGCCCTTTGTTGTCGGTAACACGCCTAAACAGAAAAAGATGGTAAACTTTGACACTGACAAAACATACTACGCGCTACTCTGCAAGCCAAACTATACCGATTGCTAACTTGGGTCCATAAGCTCGGATACGCAATCGGTGTGCCATGAGTCCCCTTGTTTACCTATGGCACGAGAAAAGTGCACGTGTCAGTTTTTCGGACTAGAACTCAGACGACGCGAACGGATGTCCGCGGATGAAACGTGAAAAAACACCATTTTCATTTTTTCCAAGTTAGCCAACAACGAAAACAGGCGTGTTTGAATTTCTGCACCACAATGACAAACTGTAGGGATAGGCTTGATGTGACTCGGCACATGGATTAATAAAAGAATCATTACCTTTTTTAAGTATTTACTTTAAGCACATTTACATATATGGTATTATCCAGTAGCTTCGGGGCGATATGGATAATGTATGGTATGTAAATACAACGAATTGTTCATTGAGGAAAAGCAATGTTGTCTTATGGCAACTTCTTTTGCTATTCCCATAGTTACTTTTTATTGCCAAAATATTTTCGTATTCATGATCCAGTATCTCTTTCTTTCTCTGTGGCTTTTTCGTTCCTCTTTGCATTCCTCATCTGGCGTGGTGAGTAACTATGCTTGACGTCTTTATCATATGGGATGTATGACTGAGGCATGTTTAGCCAAGCAATGATCATTTATACAGAAAAGCTTATTTGGAATAAAAAATCAAGACAAAGATGGCAAATATATCCATGAGAAACCGTTGCTACACTTTCATTCAAACCGAAAAGGCGCGAATTTGATTAATATCCCTCTTAGGGATATATAACATTATTTAGTCGAAGTATCGCAATCTCCAGTCGAACAGATAATGGGATAAAAATGGTCAGCAACTACGGCTCGTACAATCGGGCATTTAAAGAAGAAACAAAACATAAAGGTGCAAGTTCCATAGGCCTTGCGTTAGTAGCAGTTGGATTTCACTAGCCGTAAGACTTCTAACATCAAGCCCGAGTCATCCTTGGTCATCGATTCCTTTTGATACCTTTTTGTGATGCAATAGTTCTAATGCATATGGGCCCTTGTTATGATAAATATCGTCCAAATCCTGATGCTGATTCATATTAAGCAAACAAAGAGTGTTTCACGATCTCACTGGATCAAAGGCCAGCTTTTGCCACATGCCGCTGAAATTGGGAACTATTAGGAAGTAATGAAGGACGCAATAGCGATGCTAGGCAACGCGCTTGGCCACCATTGAATAGCCTCTGAAAAGGTGCTGCGAGTAAAGTCGTTCTTTGTGTATGGTGGGTTGAGCCAAGTTCAAAAAGGTTGGAATATCAACGAGAACAATGCAGCCATCCTGTGTTTCCCTTCGCTGGTAAAATCCCGTTTTTCAGGAGAGCCAATTTGAGTTTCAAAACTTGTACACTCATCCCACGGACCACACGCACCCGCTCCACGCAACTCTCGTCGTCTCCGGATTAAGAAGACCACTTCATCTTCCACCCAATTCGTTGGCTTCCATAACTGCAATAGACAATGGATGGTGTGAGACGAGTGCGGTGGACAGAGCTCAATCCGAACTTAGCTCACATTGACAGCAAACATTCAGGGGATTTCCCTCTTGCCAACCAATTTAGCCTGCAGGACTACAAAGTTACCCAAAGTCCCAATGTTCAGAACGGAGGATTGCAGAAACCAATGCAGGGTGATAAGGAAGGCAACACAAATTGGACCTTCGCATTATCCCAAGACTATCCTCTCAACACGATACCTGTACCAATGGATGAAGAATACGAGGATAGCGACGGGGACGACAGTAACAATAACGCAGCAGAAGATGAGGAAGAGAATGAGTTAAACCAATTCTATACACAAAGTCATACACTATCAACTGCATCAGCCGAAATAGCGCAGGAAAGGCTAGAATGGCAACAAATGCTGCAGTCAGTTTTAATGGGCGAAGTGATTAAATCGGAGAAAAAGCGGCTCATGAGCACCGATCACTTCAAATTGCCTAACCCCATCCAAGAAATTTGGCTTTCATTAAGGGCTCTGTTGAGAGGAAGAACAATAGCAAATGAGCAAAAATGTTTGGAGGAAAGCCGACGTGATATCGATGGCATATTGGACATGGTGATGGAATTCAAAGTAGATGCTGACTCGGCTCAACCTGCACTGTTGCAGGTCGCCGAAGTCTTAAAGAGCATCGATCGCATCGAATCTCTCTATCCTACTCGAGCAGATATGATCAACTCACATCCCAAATATGGGAGTTCTGAATTTCAGCAACGGCTAGATGCTCTCAACGCATGGTGTACTACCACCCGTAGTCTACAAATGCAGTACAAGATATTGAGAGACTGGACTGGCTCGGAAAATCTTCAGATTACGCGCAAACAATGCCTCGCAGAATCTGAAAACGCTCCATCTATACACCCTTACACCCATGTACAACAAGTCGATACTTGCTTTTTGGAGCGTATCTTGAAGGAGTCAGCCTTGCAAGACACATTCGATAAGCGTACACTCTCAGCATTGAATTCGCTTTTGATGAAATCCAAACAGACTATGGTGAATAATATTACGCTATTTCAACTGCTAGGTTTGCCTCCCTATATCCATCAGTTGCGGAAACTAGCTTACTTTCCACCTTCGTTGGTGGTTGAGGCAATGAAATTGCGGCTTGAATACGCCAACGAATTAATTGAGCCACCGAAACAGATTATCGATGCGATGTTGGAAGATTATCGTGGTTTGATGGCTTTAGCTTGCCGAGTAAAACAGCAACATGACGAACTGGTCTCTTCCGCACCTGGCTGGGAATTTGAGGACAATCACGATATTAGTCGAACTTACGATGAGGTTTTGACGAAGCTTATGTCATTCTACTTCCATTTGATTTCCTGGAAGCTGAAGCTAGAGAAAGACAATACACTGAGGGTTTGCGAAGTGATGGAAAAAGAATGGGAGTTTTTACGTAATTCCGTATGTCGTACAGTGGACAAGGCCTTTGGTCAATGTGCCGAGTTTTTCTGGTAAGCACGTTCTGACCGATTTGCCAGCTTGCTAACCATCATTCACATGTTCAGTTCTTTGACCAACTTCCAGCTAGCCGAAGTAATGGACGATTACGTTGCCAGTCTGCGGGAACCTCTGGATAGCGATGGAGCTGAAATGACATGCACTAGGATTTTGCATACGATGCGGATGCGTGCACGGAAATTATTGCAGTTTTCAAAGTAAGTACTGCCGGAATAAGCTTTGTGTTTCGCTGAAAAGTCGCCAAGATTTTTCATAGGGCAGTTCGAAAATGCCGCCGAATACCTTTTGAGCGATGATAATCTTCAGCTATTCATGACTTGTCTGGCAGACAGCGGTCATTTTCTGGTTTACACAGGGTCATATGAGAAGGAGCAGACTTATGTTATAGCATCGCCTTCCTTGTATGGGCGAGACGATGCGATACAGCTGTTTATCAAGTCGCACCAGGGAACAGTAGATCGTGATCACGTAGAGACACCTGGTTCTACAGGGCTCACGGCAGCTGGGCGACAAACCGCTGATTATATCCTATTCCTGACACCGGTACAAAGTGCAGTATGGACCGGCGATAAAGTTACTATTCCAATACAAAATATAACTGCGAGGATCAAGACAGGACGTGTACGTTTGGTCACTAAAAATTCGAGATGGCTCCTACCCGCAAAATCCAGCTTTTGGGAAGCTGTGAAGGATACAGGGATTCATATCATTCAGGATCACAAAGCACATCTGCCGAAAATCAACAAAGAACTCTCAAAGATTAAGAAAACAGTTTTTAAACTTGCGGACTCAACAATAGCAAGTGTGAATAAGATTCGACAGCAGACCATAAACCTAGGATGTCAAGAACTGGTTGAGGAATGTTTTAGTTTTGCCAGTGATTTCGGCATACGAAGTGCTAAGATGTTGAAGTTGAAAATTCGCCAGCAATTGGATATAGAGCTTATTCGCCTCGCTATCAGCTGGATTTGCTTCGTTACGGATGACTGTATCCCCACCGATCGAAAGACATTTCGTTGGGCTGTTGCTGCACTTGAGTTTGGCCACTCTATGACCAGGGGTGTCAGTATCCTTGCGCTCGATGAAAAGGAGTTCACGATGCTGCAGAGCAAGGTAGCAAGATGCATTGCTTTGCTTATTTCACACTTTGACGTTTTGGGCACCCGATGGACTCATGAATTGCAGCTAAAAGAAAAGGAGGAGCGTATGCGTGATATCGCAGCGAAACGTAATTCGTACATGACGAGTAAACGTATCGATAAGCACTCTATAACGACCAGCTCTACGTTTGGGACCGAAAACGATACAGTGTCTTCCCCTGGAGGCGTGACATACATCCGAGATGCGTGGATGCGAAAGATCTCAGAATTGGAAGAAAAACGTAATGCAAGCGAACGTGAATGTAAGCTTATAGGCAGGGTGCTGGACGATCAGAAACCGGAAGACAAATCACTGATGTTCCTGGCGCCTTCTTCCTCCAACATTTCGTTCCGTTGGCAGCAGGGAAGGTTCATTGGTGCAGGCACTTTTGGATCAGTTTATCTTGCCATCAATCTCGATACGTCTACTGTCATGGCCGTTAAGGAAATCCGGTTTCCTGATTCCAACTCTTTGTCAGCATTGCACAAGTCGATTAAAGAAGAAATGAAAGTCATGCAAATGCTGCACCACGACAATATCGTCCAATACTATGGCATGGTACTATAACTTTCTCAATAGAGACGACAGCAAGACAGCTACTTACTGTTTTTTCTTCCTTTTTCTTGTTCAATAGGAAGTACATCGTGACAAAGTGTTCATATTTATGGAATATTGCGAAAACGGGAGCCTGGGAGCCTTGTTGGACAATGGAGGTCGGATTGAAGATGAATTTTACATAGTCAGCTACGCTCATCAGCTGTTGAGTGGTCTGGCTTATTTGCACAACAATAACATTGTCCATCGCGATATAAAGCCTGATAGTATGTTCCGCAGCTTTGCTTGTGAAACTTATATTTAATTTCTGTATTTAGACATCCTCATTGATTACCAAGGCCAACTCAAGCTGACGGATTTCGGAGCATCGAAAATTCTAGCCAAAGGTCAAAGAACAGCCGGAAGAACGACATTGAACGTAAATGCCAATAGCTTGGCAGGAACGCCGATGTACATGGTAAGGGAAGAAAAATGGGAAGGGTTGCGATCGGTTGATCTAATCCTATGGTTGCTCAGGCACCAGAAGTAATTACGGGCGGCGACACCGGAAGGAAGGGATCCATGGATATCTGGTCTTTGGGATGTTGTATTGTTCAAATGGCCACGGGCCGACGTCCATGGAGCACACTGGAAAACGAATGGTCAGTGATGTATCATGTTGTCACTGGCCATCCTCCCCTTCCAGACCCCTCGCAGTTGTCACGCCTTGGTATCAATTTCTTGAAAAAATGTTTCATCCGTAACCCGAGGAAACGGCCGACAGCAGAAGAATTGTTATCGCATGCCTGGATAGCAAACTATTTGGAAGATTTGAACGAGAATATGGTGTCGAATGCCCCGACTATGTCGTTGCCTCTTGATCGTCGAGGCCAATTTGATAATGCTGCTACCAGTCTAAATGCCACCGCAACGCGTACCTATGAAGAGCCTTTGGTCAGGACAATTAACGACAGTATGATGATAGCCGGTTCATTGGCTGATCGTGAAGGCTATAGTGATACGCAGGCGTATTTCCGAAGGATAGCAGCGGATGTGGCTATGGAACGGCGACCATCAGCGCATTCCGATGCCGGAAGTTTAGCCAGGAGCATAACCGAGGACGAAATTACCCGTCCGCTTTCACCTGTGTAGTTTTGTGTATTTCTTGTAAATGTGTGACATGTATCATTTCGAATAGTTTTATCATGAAATATCATTGCTAATAACTTTGTATGCCATTCTGTAAGAAATAGCAAACAAACTTCTGTACATGTGTATCAAAACGTTGATCTTAAAAGCCGCGAGATTGAAAACTGACTGCCATACCGCAATAGGCATCGCAAAATTTGTTCACGTAACATTTCTCAGATAATCAGTGTACTTTCCAATAAGTGAACCCATAATAAAAGAAATCATTCTTTGTTCATCATCATCAGCAAGGGTCTTTGGATGGGCTTTGTATCACTGAAGAAGATGCGGGGAAGCCATAATTAGTAATTTGCTGAGATTGAAGGAAGGGCCATCAGGTTTCTGGCAATCAGGGTAGAGATGTGACTGGGATCTGTGATGCATTGTCCATTAATGGGAAATGAGAAGAGATAAGAACCAAGAGATCAAGGATAATCAGCTGAATAGAATAAAGCTTTATAAAGGAGCCTTCAAGACAAAACCGCACCATTGAAGGAATTACCTACTATTTACCAACCATTCGCAACAGTAACAGCACCATGGCTCCTCCAAGAGAAAACGATACTCCAAACGATGCGAATCGTCCACGCGAACCTTTTGTGTCGCCTTACATGCCTAAATATCCTGATCCAATGTCCAATATCTCCAGATTCAAGATCATCGAGTCGACTTTGAGAGGTAAGCTCTTTATTCTTCTTTTTTTTTTTTTTTGAATGGCCTTTAACTTGTTTTTGTATCTTGTGATTATAGAGGGTGAACAGTTTGCAAATGCTTTCTTTGACACGGCTAAAAAGATCGAGATTGCCAAGGCTTTGGATTCTATTGGCGTGGATTATCTCGAATTGACTTCCCCAGCAGCGTCCGAACAATCTTACAATGATTGCAAGGCCATCTCCCAACTTGGTCTCAAGGCCAAAATCTTAACACACACGCGATGCCACATGGACGACGCCAGACTCGCTGTCGAAACAGGCGTCGACGGTGTTGACGTTGTGATCGGCACGTCTTCCTATCTTCGTGAATTCTCCCATGGCAAGGATATGGATTATATTACCAAGAAAGCAATCGAAGTCATTACCTATATCAAGAGCCAAGGAAAAGAGGTCCGCTTTTCTACCGAAGACTCTTTCCGATCGGACCTTGTGGACCTGCTGGCAATTTACAAAGCAGTGGATAAGATCGGCGTAGATCGAGTTGGTATTGCTGACACTGTTGGCTGCGCCAACCCACGTCAAGTGTATGAGCTAGTCAAAACTCTTCGAAGTGTCGTCAATTGCGATATCGAGTGTCACTTCCACAACGACACTGGTTGTGCCATTGCTAATGCCTACGCTGGTAAGTTTTTTTACTTTAAAAGTTGAAGAACAACCGATGTATTGACTCATTTTTCTTGTCCTGCTCTTTAGCATTGGAAGCCGGTGCAACTCATATCGACACATCTGTCCTCGGTATTGGTGAACGTAACGGTATCACACCTTTGGGTGGATTGTTTGCACGCATGTATGCTGCAGACAAGGAATATGTGATGAACAAGTACGATTTGAAGCATATTCGCGATGTCGAGAACTTGGTAGCAGACGCTGTGGAGGTCACTGTACCATTTAACAACTACATCACCGGCTACTGTGCATTTACTCATAAAGCGGGTATCCATGCCAAGGCAATCCTCAATAACCCATCCACGTACGAAATTCTGAATCCCCAGGACTTTGGCATGTCACGCTATGTCAGTATCGGCCATCGTCTGACAGGATGGAATGCAGTGAAGAACCGAATCGAGCAACTCAAGCTAGAAGATATGACGGATGATGACGCCAAGGCTGTCACCCAGAAAATCAAGGAACTGGCAGATATCCGACCATTGAGTCTTGACAACGTTGATGCCTTGCTTTATCAATATCACGATGCCAAGAAGACAGCCAACCATCACCATGTGCTGAGGACCATCGAGACACCTGATCAGTTGGCCGAGTCCACTGCATAAACAGGCCAACCATCTTGCTTTCTTTCACTCTTCTATTCCCTAACATTCCAGCTTCATTCTCTTTTCCCGAATAGCACTTAACCAAATTCACTTGTCTTTCCGCTGTATTCCTCTTGCATCATCTTCTGTAAAGATATTTTAAATATAAAAAAGTGGACAGTTCATTTAACAAGATATACGTAAAGCTACTCATAGAAATCTGTTTCCTCTTTAAAAAAGTCCTACCACCTTGCCTTCTTCATCGAGATCAACATCGAAGAAACATGGGCGTGTGGGAAGACCAGGCATGGTCTGCATAGAACCAACCAAAGGATAAAGGAATCCAGCACCAACAGAGGCTCGGATATCGCGAATGGGTACAACAAATCCAGAAGGCACTCCCTTCAATGCAGGATCATGACTGAAACTATACTGTGTCTTGGCCATACAGATCGGGAGAGACCCAAAACCTTGCTTGGTATAAATGGCGATCTTTTCCTTGGCAAGATCGCTAAGTTCAATGCCATCGGCGCCGTAGATTTCCTTGCAAATAGTTTCAATCTTATTTTCAATAGGTTGATCCAGGTTGTACAAAAATTTGAATTGTTTGTCCTTGTTGCAGGCTGCAACCACGGCTTTACCAAGATCAACTGCACCAAGACCACCTCGAGCCCAATGATCGCAAGCAACTGCATCATCTGCTCCTGCAGTTAATGATAGTTTACGGACAAGCTCCATCTCGGCATCGGTATCAGATCTGAAAATTGAGAAATTGCTTCAGCGTCCACGCTATGAAACGGAAGAGAAAACTTACGTAAAGCGATTGACAGCAACGACCACCGAGATGCCGAACTTCTTAGCGTTTTCGATATGTTTAGTAAGGTTAGCACAACCTTTCTCCAGGAACTCCAGGTTCTCTTCGGTATAAGCGTCTGGCAAAGGTTTGCCAGCCACGACTTCGGGTGCGCCACCATGCATCTTCAAAGCACGGACGGTGGCTACGATGACAACTGCATCAGGTACGAGACCGGAAACGCGGCATTTGATGTCAAAGAATTTCTCCATGCCCATATCGGCACCAAAGCCTGCTTCAGTAACGACGTAGCCTGGTTCCATATCATCTGCACCTTCTTCAGTACCTGCGAGCTTCAATGCAATTTTGTCGGCCAAGATAGAAGAATTTCCGTGAGCAATGTTAGCGAAAGGACCTGCGTGGACAAGTACGGGTGTTCCTTCCAAAGTCTGCATCAGATTAGGCTTGATAGCGTCTTTCATGAGAACCGTGAGTGCACCGCCAATGCCCAAGTCATCCGCAGTAACAGGCTCGCCAGACTTGGAACTGGCCACCACCATGTTGCCCAAACGTTCGCGCATGTCCTTAAGGTCCGTAGCCAAAGCAAGCACAGCCATTACTTCACTTGCAACAGTGATATCGAATCCTGTGGAACGTTCCATTCCCTTCTCAGTGGGGTTTTGACCGACGGTAAGCTTGCGCAAGAATCGGTCGTTAGTATCAATCACACGTTGCCATGTGATAGTAGCAGGGTCAATGTCAAGGCGGGCAAATCGTCGGATTTCCTCTCCTGTTAGCTCACTTGGATCCGTCTTGTTGATTCCAAGTTTCTGCACGCACATGCGTAAATACCACATAGCCTATCATCATAACGTCAAGTACCTGAAGTCGCTTGAGCATAACCGGGGCAAATTTCTTGACACCTTTCTGAGTAGGACACAACCGGTTGAACAAGGCCTATAAAGGTATTTTTGGGTTACTTTAGCTCATTGTTCCCGCTCTCGTACACCTAACCTACCTTATCTGTCTGGGTGTTTTCGTGGAACATGCGTGCATCAATTGCGGCGGCTGTAGAACCATCAAACAATCAGTCTAAACTTCAAGTGAGATGCAACTTGTACGAACCCAATAAATTGTTGGCAGCTGTCACAGCATGCAAATCACCAGTCAAATGAAGATTGAATTCATCCATTGGAATCACCTGAGAGTAACCACCACCAGCAGCACCACCTTTGATTCCGAATGTGGGTCCTTGAGAAGGTTGACGAACGCATGCAAAAGCTGCTTTGTTCAAGTGGGCTCCGAGAGCCTGAACAAGACCGATGGTTGTTGTTGATTTACCTTCGCCCAACGGTGTGGGCGTAATACTGGTGTAGAAAATGTTACTTCCGTTTTCAATTTCCACTGTATACCTTACCCAGTAACTACAATGTAGCGACCATCTTTTCGATGTTGCAGTCGTTTTAGTACATCCAAACTAATCTTGGCCTTCGTTGCTCCGTAGAGTTCATACTGCTCCCAAGTTAGGAAATGCCTTATTTTGGATAAAATACCCGGTTTGGAGCTGAGTTTACCTCATTTGCACTCAATCCAATTTCTTCACAGAGCACGGACAAATGTTTGGGAACTTGTGCCATAGCAATCTCAATATCCTTAGGAACCGGTACCTTAGTTTCCAGAGGTAGAGGTTTTACATCTCGCTTGCGACTAATATCAAACCATCGTTTGGCACTTATACGTGTGTTATCCATCAACATAGCAACAGTCATTGGACCGACACCACCGGGCACCGGAGTAATGGCATGGGCCACTTCTTTCGCCTTGGCATATTCCACGTCGCCAACCCATCGAATACCAGACTTCTTGCTGGTATCTACAACATATAGAACATAAAAAAAACTCCCCGCCTGTAATTCAATCTTGTTCTCATACCAGGAACAGCATTGGTACCAACATCAATCACGATTGCTCCTGGTTTGATCCAATCCCCCTTGACGATCTCGGCTTTTCCCACAGCGGCCACAACAATGTCTGCGTTCCTGACCTATATTTTTTTGTTTAGACTTCATTGTCATTTGATAAAAAATTATGATGTACGTACAATGTCCTCGAGGCCCACCGTTCTGGAGTGACACAGTGTCACAGTGGCGTTTTCGGAGGTCAGTAACGATGCAACTGGCGAACCCTACAAGATATGATAGGAGTGATACTATTAGTCATACTTATACTTTTACGCAATGTAAAAACGCTAGGACTAAATACGTACAACAATATCACTGCGTCCCAGGACGACTGCTTGCTTCCCGCTGATCTCAACACCTACATGCGGACATACTCAGCGATTTCAGATTGAACGCTAACCATCCCTAGGTTCTTACCAGTGGACTTCAGAAGTTCGATAATACCCTTGGGTGTACATGGAAGAAATAGAGGTTCACCTGATTTCTTGGCCATGTTTCCAATATTGATCGCATGGAAACTAGTAGCACGGTTACCTTCTTAAACTGAACGTCTGTCTTTTTAACTTACCCATCGACATCTTTTCTGTAATCGATTGCTTCAATTACCGCCGTTTCATCAATGTGTGACGGCAAAGGCATTTGCACGAGAATGCCGTGGACACGGTAATCATCGTTTAGACTCTTCACCTTCTGCAGCAATTCAGCTTGCGAAATGCATTCCGGAAGCTTTTCCATGGTAGTTTGGATTCCCGTCTAGATCAAAACAGTTAAAATAGACATGAATCTATGTTCCCACAGTCGTTTTGTGTTACCTCTGCCGCTGCCTTGTCTTTCATCTTGACATAGATAGATGAATCTTCCCGGTCACCGACCTGAACAATAGCAAGGTGCGGTTGGAAATGGGGAAATCTGGCTTTCATGGATGCGATATCCTCCTTGACGCGAGTGCGCACCGATCTATGCAAAAGAAATCAGATAAGCGTAAGCACGACTTTCACCTTGGCCGGCGAGAGCAACCGTTGACTTACTGAGCAATGGCTTTCCCGTCAATAACAATGGCAGGCATGGTGTTAAGAGTTCGAAGTGTAGCTAATGAGGTGTGAACTGATCGAAAGCAACACGAGCGGAAGTAAGGACGAGCAAAAGCTGACAGCATAACACGACCCGCCTTTTTAAACCTCAGGGTCCCCAGGATCACGGACACACACGCTCAACTCGGTCTTTGAATGACTGGGTGCAGGACTGCTTCGAGTCACTTGCAAAGAGATCTGATTTTTCCACTTCCGCTTGTTCATTACAGGCCGCTGACACTCGGAGATGCTTTTCGGTGCTGTTGTAAAAGAACTAACGAAAAGAATACACATTGGCAGCTATTCCCGATTGATGCATGGAAAGATTAACGGGAAATGCAGCAAATAGCTAGTTTGAAAGCTTATAGCTATCAGTCGAAATGTTTAATTTCGTAAATGGGCTTCCTATAATCTGAAAACCGATTGCAGATAAATGCAGCAATGGTGTCTAACTGCGCTGCCAAAATAAAAGACCCAAAACACAATAAATATAATGTATATCGATTTCTGAACTTGTTAATAGTTCTTTTGTTCCGTATCGATTAGCAGCAATAAAGATCTTGCTACCACATGTATTGAGATAGTCCGCAGGAAGTATCTGCACAAAGCTGCACGGTCGCCGAATATGGAACAGGTTGTACCAAAAACTTCAACCTTATTCAAGATCGCTGAAAAGACAAATAAATGCTGTTTATTATAGAGCCAATATGCATATTGGAGCGCACACGAGTTCTCCTTTAGTATAAATGGATCTTATGGAAGAAAAACACAATTTCCGAGCCGAAGCTAGAAAGGAGATGCTTCAAGCCATTTGGCACCTTAAACCCAGCATATACGTTATTATCTGACTAAAGCAGAACACATATTCAGCAGCGCAAGTCTATCCTATACGTCAGCGTAATATATCATGAAATAGGTGTAACGAAAGTTTGAAATACATGCAAACTCTGCATGACGATTTTTGTTAATGTAGCAAAACGGACAATTTGATGCCGATAATCTTTCGTAATGGTTGCCGACGTATAAAAACTCTCAACGTTATCCAATATTATTGAAAATATCTAGAAATACGTTATAAGATCTTGTTTCCATTCAAGAATTTGACGACATGGAGACTTGATTTTTTTTTTTTTACTAACTGGAGAGCGATAGATGTTCTCTAAGAATAGAGACGTAAATTAGACAATACCATTATTAATCAAATAGTTTCATAGCATAGTTCATTTTCGCCTAGTGACTCTATTCACGTCTAAAAAGAGCGTGGCCATAACTGGATTAGCATAGGAAACGACTGGAACGGGTTTTACAGGGGCTGATACATGGTAGATTTTTTTAAGCTGCCACCGAAGTCGACCTTGTTAACGACGTGGTGGAAGCAAAACGGCGAAAGATGCGCCTGTGGGAAGTTTTGTCTCGTTTCCCTGTTTGAGTTGCCTCTTGATATTGACACGACAAGACGGATTGGCTTTGTTTCCGAGGGACAACAGGAAATACAGCTAGTTCATCTTCATAAGCATAAAATTGCTGCATAAGGATATGGAATGGTGGATAACCCATAGGCGATGGAGTGCGTGTTATGGGCGATGGTGCGCACGATAACGGCAATGAATTGTATGGAGACCGTTGTATCCAGTTTTGCAATAACATCTCGTGATATTGAATCACGACTTCCCACGTATAAGTCCATTTCGCGTTTCGTTGGATCAAATCCTCCATATCCGCCTTTGAAACACGGCTGGGTTTTTTTCTACGGACACGTGCTGCCGTGGCTGTTAAGGTGCGTTCAAGACCGGTGCAAACCGGAGCAAGGACAACGGCAAGCGCTTCTGGATTCATCATATTGATTTCTGCATGTCGTTGGATATGAGATATCACAAAGAGAAGATAGTGAAACAGGTGGTTATGCAATGGAGGTAGCTCATTGAGCAAAAGAGATAGAGCTCTAGCAGATTGTTCTCTTGAATACCGACTAGGATCTTTTTGAACAATGAAAAACAGCGATCAGATCCCGAAAATATGGAGCTCCTTTTCTTTTCTGGGTTGTGGCTACCTGTTGCATTCAGGAATCTGTCATGAAAAGCTGTTGGGACAACTGAATCTGGCAACTGACGCAGATACTTTTTGACTAGACTCGTGATAGAATGGATATCATATAGTTTCAGGTTTAAACATTTGCCCAAAATGGGAGGCCGATCAAAAGCTCGCTGCAATTCATTCACCTCGGAAGCTGCGCCCGATAATCGGAAAATACCCTCAACATGCAAACCTAAGTAGAGGAATCAGAAAACAAAGGTGCGGAAATGATCCGTTATCTTTTATTCATACCTCTCTCGATGATTTCTGTGAAACAGCGATGAACAACTTCAGGAACCTGTAGTTGGGTTGAGTTGATGGTAATGCCACATTGGGCGGCGAATTCGAGCGGCGCACCAAATACGCCATTGTCGCAGTCTTCAAAAATAAGCGATGGAGACCGTAAGGTTGACGAACAATCAGATAGCCTTTCAAATTTACCCTTTTCATGCTGCTTGCCTTTCATGAAGAACAAGGACAGAGGGTGCAAATGTTTCTTTAATGGATCATAAAGAAGCATCGTAGGTTGGAGAAGAGGGAGAAAAAAAGGGAAACAAAAAGCCGGTCCCTGTAAAAATAGATGAAAAGAAAAAGCATGCGTGTCACCCACGCTCAAAAGCCTGGGCTCTGAAAACACTTTCCTTTTTGCAAAATTAATAACAAACATCTGCTATCTATTTTCGACTCGTATATTTTTTTTATCACTTACTACCTATATCCCTTTGCAATAGACTTATTACCGACACTGCTTATGGCCATATGAAAAACAATAATAACAAAGCTACATAATAACGGGCAACATAGGGAACAGATAACTATATCTATTTCTCCATGGTTACATGTAACCAAAGGGATATCTTACAATGATGAAACAAACCTGGAGATTGGATTATGGTACCGTCCTCTCTATTCGCATAGCACTTATATCGGAGGAACAGCATCAACAGAAATAATGCCATATACATTCAATTATGCATTTTCCTTATCATTTGCGTACACAAGCAGCGCTTATCCATGCGATGGACGCCGGCGACACAATGTTGGGGCAACAGGGTAATCAAGTGTACCAAACAGAAAAATTGTGATGCATATATAAATCGCACAGAAGAGAAATAGGCTCGCTGTCAAATCTCTCTTTCTTTCTTTCTTTCGTTCCATTTCTAAAGTCAAGTTGATGAGTTCGACCGCACGATCTACGGGTCTATACCCATTATTTGCTCAGGTTTATGGCACGCTGATAGGCCCAGCTTCAGAATTCCGTTTCACGCCCGGCGTTACTCCTCTAGCCACATTTCGCGAAGGTAAGATACTCGATACCTTCAGCAACACAACAAACCGGCTTTATCCCTGGCAAAGTTACCATAGGATTTATTCTGTATTTCGTTGTCATCTTTGGTGGTCAATATCTCATGACCAACCGAGCACCAGTGCGGCTGTCATTGGTGAATCAGATCCATAACTTCCTTTTGACCGTCGTATCAGGGGCATTGCTGATCATGATTGGCGAGCAGATATTACCAAAGATATATCGTCATGGTTTGTTTTATGGTTTATGTGATGACGATGCCTATTCCCAGCCATTGGAGTTACTGTATTATCTGAATTATTTGGTCAAGTACTGGGAATTCCTTGACACTGTGTTTTTGATGTTGAAAAAGAAAAAACTAGGTAAGCGGACCAAAGCTGACTTCATAGAAAATAACCTCATCTTATGGCGCTTAGAATTCTTGCACACCTACCATCATAGCATGACAATGGTCTATTGCTACAGTCAATTGGTCAGCAAACCTTCTGTGGTAAGACATACAAAATTTGAGCAAAAGGGCCAAATTATAATGGATACGAAATAGGTTTGGTTTCCTGCTATGCTGAACTTATCAGTACACGTATTGATGTATTACTATTACCTACGAACCGCAGCCGGTGTCAAAATCTGGTGGAAGAAATACTTGACAACAATGCAGATTGTTCAATTCATCCTTGATTTGATCGCCATCTACTTCTGCAGCTACACCTTCCTCGCTTCAAAGTACGCCCCTAGTCTACCGGTGATGGGTTCTTGTAATGCAAAAGAATCCAGCGTCATTTATTCCTGCGGGATATTTTCTTCTTATCTTCTCCTTTTCATTAACTTTTATCGTTCCACGTACAAACAGGCAAAAAAGGCCAAGTCTCTTTAAAACTAATAAATTTTACTTTCTAACCCCAAAAAAACATTGTACAACACATGGATCCAAGCGTCTGCTGGTCCGGGAATGCAATATCGCAAACAATCTTGTCCTCCTACATGACCGTCTGGTCTAAGATCTGTCAACGCAGCTAAATCCACAAAGAGACCGCCGGCGGTCTCCACCACAACGCGAGCAATAGCATTCCGTCGACTCAGTTCACTCCACCCGTAGGGTAGATTTTTGAGCTGACCGTCAGCCAAATGCGACGGCATAGGACCCTTTGCATCATCACAATAAGGATGACCAATGGATGAAGAACGGTAGATGATCAAAGCATTAGGCACCGTTCTACGGATAACCTTCATTGTCCATGCCAAGTCGTGTAAGAAAGTTGCATCATCTTCCACTACGGGAGAGCGGTTTAGGATTAAAATCGGATAGGCAGTCAAAATGTTCGATGTGACAAAAGGCCATTGAACAATATCGACTGAAGGGTGACCTCCCGCTTTCTCGACTTTCCGTGCGGTCGAAAGAATGTCATTACGGAGAAAACGAAGCCGTACATCAGGATCGGAGCAAAGCGTGTGATCTGTGCCACTGTCAGATACCATCTTTCAAAAAATCCTACTCTATCCCCATTTCCTTTTTACCTTTACAGTTCAATTCGCCGAAACACTCGGTTGGTCCATCCCTCAAAGCATCCAAAAGTAGATCATGTAATTGATAATGTACCAAGTCTCCTACAAGTAACATATGTCGTCCCTTGAGCACTTCACACCACTTCAGAGGATCCACTTTAGCCAGTGCACAGGTCGATGAAGATGGCGTCCAGCTATATCCGACTGCCTCACGCTGCTCGGTAGGACCGTGACTCTTGTAGAACTTTTTGTCACACCCGCCAAATACAGCATCTTGCCGGTGTGTCAAGCGAAAGCCAGGTGTGTGCTCCCAGCGTCCCTGCGTCCAGCAATCCACTTGGGCTCGGAACCTTTCTGCTTCTTCTCGGGTGCGATACCTGGTGCCACTGATACCTTCAATAGCACCAAGCATTTCTAAGGCATGTTCCCGGGCCCGCTCAATAGCAGCTGCATGCAGCTGTCGACGCTCGGTTGTGCTAAGATGACTTGTAGTGTAATTGGATTGAAATTGCGTACGTCGATGCTGCGTTTTATACCACGGAAAATCGTTGTACCTACCGTCATCATTTTCTAAGACGGTTGGTTTCTGCAACGGCTTTTCTGGAGGAAGAGGCTCGTCATCAGCCCATAGTTGTCGTACGGTCTGATATAAGGCGACAACAATTGCGCAATATGTCATTAGGCGCATACATCGCCATAGGCTGGAGCTGACACGCCGTGCCATCGCAACGATGTTTCCACTGCAAGGTACAGGTTTCCTAAAGTGGTTGGTTGCCGTGACTAGCGATTTAATACTGTGGCGATTTACTGCCGCTGCTTATCACTGTCAGAAAGGGCAGCGAATATACGTTTAAAATTTGTTGGTTTTATTTAATGTCTCTATTTGAACACAGCGTCTGTGACAGACATATTTGCTCGAGACAGATCAATTACAGGGTGAATGTACAGACAAGAGAAAAGCATGCTAACTACGACGGCAGACCACAATGATAGAACAAATTTAGCCAGAGGTGGATTTGATTTGAGACACAGGTAGGGAAGCGACCACGGGAATAGCTGATTTTGCATAACACGGTAGAGAGCGACGTTGAGACTGCGGTAAAAACTCTTGCGGCGGAACGAATCGAACCAGTGGTTCTTGCATTGGGAATCGTGGCGTTTAACTACACCAGCAGGGGCCGAAGCCCCCAGAAATACGTTTACTGTTTATTGCATAACAATTTGCGTTGATTAGGGAAATAATTTGCGTTAATTGACGAAACAAATTTTCGTCAACTGGAAATGATATAGATAAAGGGCTTGTGAGACATTGCTTCCCCAGGATAATATTTTCTTACTTACCCAGATGATATGCACAAGAAAAAGTTGGGGAAGGTGAAAACACCAGTCGTTAGAAAAACGAGAATTTAAAGTATTGAACTTACCGTTCAAGACGTATGGATCTAAATCCTCGTTACGAGGAAACCACATTCGTAGTGGCGATATCGTTTTTAGCCGGACGGCAGAATTCTGTGGGACGACCTTCTCCGCGCCAAACCGAGTTTGCAATATAGAACATGTTTTTGGCCGAATTAATGTCGCGTTGCCATAGTGTACGGCAGTGTTTGCAAACTACTACACCATGGTGGGACACAGAATCGGATGTGGTGACTTTCTCCAGCCCTCTCTTAAGGCAGCTGTTGCACACCTGTAGATAAACCATGAGGGGTACATACGAATAAAAAGACAACAAACCTGAGACGTGTAAAATTCATCGACTGTTGTTGCAATCAATTCCCCTCTCCTTTCTCTTCTCTTTAGCATTTTCCAACAGGTGTTGACTAACGCAGCACGCTTGACCTTTCTTGACGCATGTCCACTAGCATCAAACATTGCTGATCCGAATACAATTAATGGTATTTTTTTGCTTGCTTGAAATGCCTTTGGATGCCATTTCTTTGTGCTTGGGTGCGGTTTATTTTGCGTTGACCTGATTCCAAACTCTTGTGACCTATAGAAAATTCCGTTAATATCATTATTTCAGTACTTTGAACTTAGTCTCTGACCCTGATCGCCATTGCAGCTTGTTTTGTTTTCGCCGTTTCAGCGTCTTCCTCATCCTCTTTCGTCAATTCTTTCGAGTCTTTCTTCGCCGTTGCTTACAGTACTTTTTTCCACCGTTGACTAACACATTAACGAGCTCTTCACGAGCACGCTGTACTCCTTGGTAATTGTTGAAACGCTTCTCAGCCATGTCGGGCCCGTAAAAAGCTGCCAATACTGGAAAATTCTGGGCGAAGCACTCCACGAACTGACGATGTTGCTCCGATGACGCTGTTTTACAGGTCTCTAAACCGGTCTCAATACGAGTGATACCCGCCGCATCCTTTTGTTTTTCGAGTTGCTTCGCTCTCCACGTAGAGCCAGTCATGGCATAATACTCTTTGGTCGACACACGGCGTACTTGGTGCCTCTGTGAGCCACTACCGTCTGCAGCTGTGTATATTTGATTCAAACCCGGATCCACGGCCCACGGTTCGAACCACTGCTCGACCTCATCAATGGTAAAGTCCTCGAGGTCAATCTCCGTTGTCGGCACCTTCTCCTTTTGTTTCCTTGCGAAAACTAGATTGACTGCAAATCCATCAGAAAAATTTTTGCATGCGAAACGATGATTTGCATTCCCGGTAAAATCTCCCAAGCTGTACGCATATATTAACACAGAGTGAGTGTTTGAAATTAATGGTAACTATCGCTATTTCCCATACCTATTAAATCCGAAAGGAGTAAGGCCAAGCGCTTCAAAAAATACTCGTGGGTATTCGCTCGGCTGTGTTGGTTCTCGAATGGATAACAGATTTGCCAAAAGTTTTACGTTTATTGAAACAAGGTGCCACTTACAACTTGGTTTTGGTGAAATCGAGAAAAGACGAGGCAGAATTGTATCACTAGAAGTTTCTTCGGAAGCAGCAACGATCTCATGCTCTTCTTCATAGGAAGACAGGATGTATTTTAACGTTGGAATATACGCGCCAGGCGATGCCGATATGGCTTGCTGTGTTGCAGGCTTGGGGGTCAGTGCCTCTAAATCATCACCAATCTTATCTACAATAACCACTAACGGCAAATCCGGTTCAATTGAATTAGGCCATTGAGAGGATCCACCAGCGATGCGTTCGAAGGCATATTCCGATGCAATATTTTGTATCTCAGTTTTCTTCATACTCTATATACGATGAAACTAAGTTCAGATATACCAAAGCGCGATACATAGCGGAAAGGTCACTGACAGCTTATGTTCAACAAATGAACGCACCCGAGTTTCGAAATTTCCGACTATATTGTTTGAATAGCATGTGGCCAGCAATACACAAGCTTCCGATAATACATCAGATGATCTCAATTGTGTGCTCGGCGTTTGTTGTATTTGAGGGTGCTTGTCATGAAATTCTCTCCACGAGCTGCTGAGACCTGTTGGCATTTTATCGTTTTTAGTTGTCATTGACTTGTTGAGCATAAGTTGCGTGACCGAATAGAAGAAATTTTGAGTGAAATAGATGGGTGGAATTACTTGATGATCAAGTATATACTGGTTGACAAAACAGTTGAGTTCTTGCAATCACCTCTCTGGTATATTGTGAAAGCTCTTGAACTTTTCTTCGGAACTGATCTCGATGTGCTTCAACGATAACGGAATGTATAGGAACTTTTCGAGTGAATGTTTCGAAACCTTTCCCGAGTTGATCTTCTAAGATCTCCTCGGTCGACTTGGTGTGTTGCGGGCAACTCTTCGCCCGGGTACTTCTATCTTCAGTGGAACCACATGCAGGATATGGATTTGCTATAAAGGTGGTATTATTGGAGCTTGCTTGCTTACTCGCTCGACCCGTTTTCTTTGCTCGTTTGACTGCCACACTCTGAGCTTCTGGCTGGCGCGTCCGCTTAGTACCAGCTATTTGTCATACTTTAGGCGTGATATATTATATAGCAGTGTGCATTGCAAACCTTTGACTTCTCTCATTGGACACAGTTTTGACTTCATGTTTTGATGGCCCCAGAGTCCACAAGAATTACATTGCGACTGATTTGCTGAGGTTGGTTGCTGTCAGTTAACTTTCTTTTATGAGGTTGTGTACGTACCTTTTTTCAACCTTTCCTTCTCCTGTAGCTGCTTCTGTAATTCCACATCAGCGGCTTTTTTTTCCTTTTTCTTCTGGATGTAGTCTTTGCCTGTCAAGGCGGTCAGAGGCAACATGAAAAAAGACCAGATAAGCGAACGCATACAAAACGCAAAATCATTCATGATGAGTTCAACAGTAAAAGAAGAAATAACAAGGAAGAAAGGATGATAACAATCAGGTGTACTCACAGTAAACTAACAGTCGCCCAAAGACAGGTTTCACATAAAATTAGCTGATTATCATTGACCTTACCCAAGGATAAGTCAGATAAGGAACGATTTGTCCATCCACACGTTCATGATAGCTGTCTGTATAATACCGCGCCTTGCTTTGAAAGTTATGGATCATCATATATTATTTCATCCATTACTTTTGCTATAGTCCGTTACAATTTGTTGAATGTGCAATCGCAATGCTTCTATAAGCGTGCCTGCATGCGACTCGCAACAAAATTTTCGAAGGGCAATTAACGTTCGACTTCACAAGAATAAACGCGGTGCATATTGGAATTACACTGACGAACAGTTAGCTATGTTGCTCAATCTAGTAACGTATGAAGGAAAGTCTGCAGCAGCTGCGGGTAGACAAGTGGGTATCAAAGAAAGAACAGCTCAGAATTACGTCAAGTTCTACTACAAGAACCAAAGGAGAGAGCTCCAGCAAAGTCTGCACCTGTGAAAAAGAGAGATCCAAAGCCAAAGCTGTCGCAAAAGTACTA